>VOMN01030157.1:0-20235 GCA_014899125.1 Orchestia grillus
AATTTACGTTTTCTTTATGAATTATTTGCTCATTATCGCTTTATTATTCAATATTCTTTGATCGTGTTAGCGTCATGACTGTTATTTTAGTTCGCACCCTGTTATAATTTCCTGATACAATTTTGGCAGTTGTTTACCAAGAGCCCTGATCTCGCAACGTTCTCAAAAAACGATAGGGAAAGTCGAAAAAACCTAAGGGTCAATTTTATTACCAGAAAGGAAATTGAAAAGAGCATTAACGCAAAAGATCGAAATAAAAGTGATCCAGGGGTCGTAAAATGAAAGGCTAGGTTACCAAAGTCGTTTCGACAACATCTGCCACTCGCTCTCCACTACCCAAATGACGTTCGGTGCTAGGGACGTAAAGGTCTGGGCCGGAAATACTCAATTTACTGTATATCGTAGGCCCAAAAGACAGTGTTAGAACTTCTGGGCCGGGGTGGAGGGAGGGAATGCAAATCTGAGGGCGCTTGAGCTTTAGGACTCGCGCTTGTCAGTGTCGGCTTGAAGAAAGCTAACAATAAATTTCTAGCAACGACCAGAGAAACGTGTCTGGTACATCCGAGTACATTGTCAAAACATACTAGACATGTTCTAATTGAATTGAACATGTAGTCTATGAGCTGTTGTTGGTCGAAATTTCCCCCGATATATTTGAATTGGAGAAAGAGAGAAAGAAAAAATGAAAGAGAATCCACTTTAGTTTAGAGTTAAAAGAAAAATTACAATCTTACTCGAATATTAACTATACAACCGCGTTATAAGTGTGACTTCCACGACTGAAGACATCGAAAATGAGCGAACTAAATAAAATAAGAGGCAAGACATGTCAGTGCAACGCCCCAGAACACACCGAAAGAAAACGATCTACCACATATGAGACCACGAGGATCCATCCAATCCACGAAGATCCAGACCACGAGGATCCAGACCACGAGGATCCAGACCACGAGGATTCAGACCACGAGGATCCAGACCACGAGGATCCAGACCACCACAACACGTTGCCCCGTTAGCTCCACTGCTCAGGTACTTCATATCCCTGCGCCATGTGAGCACTATGCTGTGGCTCCGTCTCGAGATCGGCTCAATTTCACAAATTCGAGAAGTTCATAACGCGAGTGCGACTCTAACTTTTAACCGACAGCCGTTGGGGAAACGCTGCCTGGCTGCACAGGACGTTGGTGATCATTGCAACCAACATACGTGTAGTGTATTGTGGTGTATGTGGCTGATATATGTACAAGAATCTAGTACAAGCCATTGACCGTGGGTTGATCAAAGCAAAGCTAGATGAAGAGAAGAAGAAAAACCCAAAGAAAGTATTTTTCGAAATAGGTGACATACAAAGTACGTCACGATTCAAGTTTTCAAACAGTAAGACAATGTACAACCTTGAGATCACAATCTGATATACTCACGAATACATGATTAGCAGATCACTCGTTTAGGAGTGAGCTTCGGATGAACACTTGAGGAAGTTTCATCATGAAAGGGAATGTATTCACGTGCACAGCAGTCGACTATGCTAATAAAACGCAACATCTATACTGTAAAAGCTTTTGCACATCAGTGCCATCATCTGTTGGGCAAAATAAACGAAAACTTACGATTAGTAGAAATACGTACGATCAGGATTTGATGAGTATTTTCCTGGTCCCGACGTATAAAAATTAGCACCTCGTAGCTATTTGTGATGATTTATACGTGGTCACAATAAAAAAAAAGGTTTTACTTCTAAAGTCCTCAAACTCCACAGCTCAATTTTTGCATCGTAAAGCACTTTGAAATTCCGAATACGATTAATCAGAACATGAGAATCCAAGTAAATAAATTTTTCGAAGGAATAGAACAAAACGTGTAAGAAGAACTTGAAATATAGATGGACTTCAGTGTGGGTTGGACTCTACTCCGCAGAAGCGCGCCATCACTGATTCATCAAGTTACTCCACTGCTTTACTCGTCCATGAGGTGTGTATTTATGCAACATAAATCATAAATGAATGCGTGGAGCCTGGTATGAGAGAAATAAAATAAATGACCTTGTAAAAATAAAATTGTACCACAAAAAAAATGAAGTTCAGCACGAGTCTTGCATTTATTAGAGTACAGAGGAGAACCTCGCCGTAAGTTTCTTCTATTTTTTTCTACGTCCACGAACTATCGAGCAAGGTACGCTCAAGGCGCACAGCTTCCTAGAGCGAAATGAGTAAATTTGCCCTTATTTTGAGGGCCTCTTTGATCCCAGGGCACAGTAGTCGGAATAAAGCCGCACGAACAATTCGGAAGCCTATATTATAACGTTTTGAAAAGCGACAGCAAATGACAGTCTCAGACAGTATTCTAAATTTAGAAAATTTTATTCGACCGGAACAATAACAGTTTCACAGAACAATCAATGCAAAGCAGACTTTTCAGTCAATTTCAAACTTTGGCCTCCTCGTTTTCAAAACGAAAAGTTGGGGAAGATGAAATCGAGCTAAACATACAAAGTTGTTATTAAAGAAACTCTTTTGGGACATGCGCTCGAGCAAAAACGATCAGTCGCTTTTTGGCACAGTAGAGGGCCACAGCTAATTACTCAAGTCTAAAATAGCGTTGAAACATAGCACGATTAACATGTTTTGAGTATTCGCTTATAGTTCATATTTTCATAAGCAACACTTTTCTCCTATTTCGTACAAGCTCGTAAATAGTTCTCTTTTATTTCTGATGCCTCTGCCATATCTTTGAAATTTGGCTGCTTGTGGTCGTATTTCAGACCAGTTTGCAAACATAATACCCTTGTATTAATTCATGCCACAGTCCAACGCACGGCCAATCATTAGTACATGCTCACTTCTATGTATGTTTAAACGGAAAATGAGGCACCTCGAGCTTTCCCGCAAACGCTAGTTCAAATCTTAATGACAATTATGTAAAGGATGTTCTCAAACTCACGAAGTAATATCCGTAGACATTTCCAGGAAGAGCCGTGAGTCCAATCTCGCATATTATATTTGAGGAAGCTCATGCACCACTTGTGGCAGCCTCAAAAGGACCTCAATGAGACAATACTGACAACTTTTAAATGTCTTAATGGAAGTCGCTCTTAAAGGACTTCGTTACATATGCTCCCCACGCGCTCTCTGCATCAATTTGTTGCCGGCAGACGCGGTAATCTTCGGCAATTTAGCTCTTAGAACTCAGTTAACCGGAACTTGCTCCTTCCATTAGCAATAATGAACCTCCCCCGCTCGCCAGAGAAGTCGCCGGCTGAACTCAACTCTAGTTATCTTGTCCTGCTAACGGGTGTTAAATAAATGGAACTCTTTCTGGATGTTCTAATAGAAACTTCTATGACCTTTGACGTTGATGAGCGTGTATTATTAACGAACTTGAGAGCAGTTGCTTCCGAGTTCATCGCATTAACATGCGAGGGTTAGCGTTGAACTGAACGCTACTGCTATAAAATGAGCATGCGCGACAGGTCCTGCTTGATAAGCCATAAGAGACTTTGGCTCAGTTGAAAGTATTGAAAAATGTATACTTACTGTGATGTTATGGATTTACTTTTACTCAAATGTCGCTACTGATCTTGCATCTTAACTGCAAACGCTACGCTAAACCATAGTAGAATACCGCCATGTACTTTTTGAACTTAAAATGAGCAAGTGCGGTAGATAAATTTTCAAAGAACGCGGATTTTCTGGACAGTTCAGCCTCCTGTGCTATGGGATTTTTACGTGAGCTGTACCATGAAAGCTAAGCTATTATTTTATGGTAAGACTAGGGATAACTTTGAAATTAGCGCTGAAGTTGGCGAAAGCGCTGGTCCCACGTGACAGCGTCTGGAAGTTAAGCGAGGTCCCGTACTCTGAAGTGGGCGCGTACCAGCGAGAGCACGGCGCACCCCATGATGCAAAAGGCAGAAAATGCCCGCGGGACAAATTCGATTTTCATGAGCGATATTGGGAACCCAGTTAAAACGATGCGCTTGTGCGGTCACGAGAATGTGTGGTAAACCTGAATTATTAGCAAGTCAATTCAAACGTTCCATGAAGTGTGGAGGTCATGAAGCGGTGGGCTTAGTACCAAGCTTCGAACGGGTTCAAAACTTGAGGACATAAATTGTTTTCGTCGGATCGGACAAATCGCATGGATGCTCAGGCTTCATAGAGTTCAATGTAAAAACGAGGAAGAATTGAAGACGAGTGAAAAAACCCTAGTGCCAATCTGAGTGATGTCGGCACGTGACGAGAATGCGAATTTGCACCTCAGCAGCCTCGAGGAACCTGTTCCTGAGGCAGAGCTGATGAACCTCGAATAAATTCCGACTAGAAAGCCCTCTAAAAAATACAAGCAGGTCAGTAAACGGTTCTTCTGCAGATAAACAGTGTGGTTATTGTACATACGGTGCACGGAAACAATGGAGACCATCGGGATAGACTGTAAAAGGGTCAACTGCAAAATGCCAAGCTGAACTTGCGCAAAATGTGCCTAACTATGGTGGGAATTTACCCTTTAGCACGCAGCTCAAATGATAGATCTCTTGTGGTATACTTGTTTTTATTTACAGGTAACAAATGGACAAGAAATTGTACGTACTGAGAATAGTATTGAATAACTTGAACGGTGAGAACAAGCCTTGTAAGCTTGTTCGAAACGCCACAGGACAGACAGGCTTGGAGGGTCGTACAACGGCAGTCGAGAGACACATTTGCGAGCGACGATGCGACCCGTCCACAGGCAACGTCCTCAGGGAGACTTCAAGTCAATCATACGAGTGACGCAAAATTTTCAAGACTAACGAAATGGTGTAACATGAAAATCTGACCACTGTTCAACCCTTTGAGTACTAGTGAGACACTGCGCCCTCTGCTCAATTTCTGCTTGGAATTATTGATTGTTAGTTGGCTTAAAGCTTGTATCCACATACATTCGGGTCCAAAGAGAGCGAAGGGACGATTTAGTATGGACTACGGAGCTCTATTTTTATGCATCCACATTTGCCAATTAGAGAATCATGGAGACTTCTGGCACAGCAGGCGAGAGAATACAGTAGTCCCTCGCTATAGCGCGGTTCACTATTCACGATCTCGGTGCAAAGCAGATTTTAAAAATATTTAGTGAATTAATATCGAAGTTCCCTCGGTACAGTTCGAGCTTTTGTGGCTGATCGAAGGTTAGTTTCGTCTTCCCAGATTATTTCATATCAGCCACACTATTGGTCGATATGATCCAGTTCAATTTTAAAATGTCCAAAAAGTATTTAAAAATTTAGAAGTAGGTCACAACAGGGCTTAAGAATGTAAATAAAGTTCATATGAATATGTACAGATTTATTAGGCGCATGTGTGCGTGTTTTGCAAAACCTTTAGTGCAAACGAATACTATAAAATATACATTACAATATCCTGATGAATCACTGTAGTCAATCCAGGTCTCACTACGCAGATTTTCACCGACGGCTTAGTAGGGAATGAGGAGGGGGGGGCGGTAGATCTGGTGGCAAGTAAAGCCCGCGATGGTCGAGGAATTACTGTATCGTGCGTCTGTTATGAAACACGTTAAACATAAAAATTCATCATTAAAACTTTTGCCTATTCTGAGTTAAATGTAGAGTACATGGTTAGTTTCGAATACGTCTGCAGAGCTATTTGTATGCTCAGGATTCGAAGAGTTAAAGAAAACATTCATGCAAACAGAAAACAAGCTTTTGCATAGAATCAGAGTGAGCTGGAGCTAGACCTGCACGGAGGGATAAGCGCACATAATGGGCAGCAGAAGCTCCATTCTTTCATTGCGGTGTTGAGGATCGACAATTCAAGGCGAGCGACTGTAAAGGTGCACTAATGACACATCTCTTGAAACTAGATGATCACATGGCTTAGCGCGCAGCGAAGCAGCTTCTCAGATATTCCATTAACATTAATGAGTACATGTTTTACATTAAATGGAAGAAACTGTTTAAAATCTGACATGCTCATTGCTCTCGCATCCTAAGCAATGTCCTCCACAATGTGGGCAGGTACAGCACGTGTGTGGATTATCCGCTCGAGCCAGGATACTGACGCAGGTTCCGTCTCCAAAAGGCCAAGGTCTGAAAAACGTCAAGGTTAGCCGGTTGGTGAGGACATCACAGGCCAAGTTCGAATCAAGGAGCATGGCCGCGTATATCACATGTGCCAGGCAGACGATGGTTCTCATACAAGGGCAGGGATTACTCTACAGAGAAGAGAGATGCGCCAGACTTTCGTGGTGAATGTGTTCCCAGATCCTCAACTTCGTGTGTAATGAAACATGCAACAGCGGGCGGTTCATGGAATCCAGTAACACAAAAGATTATATTCGAACAAAGTTGACATACAGTTCGACAGATTGATTTCAAAGTCTTATAATTAATGAAAGCATAGGTGATCGCAGCGAGGCCTGAAGCGCCGCGATTCCTTAAACATTCAGAAGTTCAAGCCGTAGATAGAATTTGCGCTTGAAACGAAGAGTGTTATTCACTGGGCCACAGAGCTCCGAAGAATAATAACCCCGTATCTAAGAGCCGAAAAGTTTATACTTAAGACATATATGTGCAATGCTTTGTGATAACAAATTTACGGGAGTATAGAAGTCATGCTAATTAACGCTCTATCTGAAGAATGACGACCGTCGCGGAACTGAAACATGCTAATTAAACTGACTGCGGACAACGCTGGAGCACGGTAACATGCAATGAAAAAAAACGAACGTGCACTTCCTTGAGCAGAGAGCACCAAAATAAAGTGATCTGTTCAGATACGCTCAAGTGTGCGTGCCGAGCATGAGCGCCAGGCAGATGAGTTCAGCATTTCCCAGAGTCCTACAGAAAAAAAATGAAAAGGTGCCCGGATGCACGTGGGTGTAGGTGCCAGCCATAGCTGAAAAGATGACATTCTTGCAAAAATTTTAGTTTTGTGAATTTCACGGCACGCATGTTGAATCAAACAACACGCTCAAAAACAGCTTAGGGTTCTGAATAGTTGATATTTATTGACCGGAAATAACTTACAGAGCTATTAATTGTTCAAATATATTCTATTTAAATTCACAAATTCTTAGATTTTAATTACTATCATCTATACCTTTTCATTAGCTCCGAGACAGACATTGTTCGATAGTTTCTTCTCATGCAGGTTGTTTCCATTGCTTTTTACAAAGCCATTCACGCAGGCAAGATATACTTGAAAATTAAAGATGCGCTCTCAAAAGGAGGATCAAATAACGCAGTAAAATTTTAGCAGATGATCTGTACAAGTTTTGTTTTCGGAAGCATTCATTATAAGACCAGCGCGCCAAAGGGTCAAAGCTATGCGTAGCTCGATGCTGTGCAGACTGAATGAATCGAATTGAAGAGGTCACTGACGGTGATGTTACAGTTTACTCCTGCGATTAGTTGTAATATTAAATCTGATTCAGCATTACTGTAACAATAAAAGAAACTGTCTACCCAGAGGCCAGCGTCGGCAGCTAGTGGCACGTACATTCAAGTAATGCAATTTTTTCAATATTGTGTTCCGTAGCTCACGTGAAATGCTAACTTTGTCCTTTTCTTCAGCTATCAGGAGGTCAGGGTGTCTAATTCGCGGTAGCTCTTGTTTCAGTGTGCTGAAAATCTTCAAAGAAATCAGTTCACTTTAAAACGTATTAAATTTAAAAGGAGAAATAGGGGTTCATCTTTAACACGTAGAAATTATTTTCTATCATATCTCCGCTAATTCAAAAGGTGTCAAAGAGCTGTTTCCATCAAGGAGTCTTAATTAGAGCACTATCATAACTTCAGAGAAATATATCGTGGTCATTCCCGCCGTTGGTGCGAGTTGAGCACTATCCACACAATAATGGCGTTCTTACGAAAACTTAAGCGAATTATACAACCAGAGCGTCGCTATTACTCCCACTTCGAACAGACTCTCGCAGCATCACAGAGTTTCCTAGATCTAACACTTCCATCAAAGGTAGAGTTATCAGAAGTAGAAGTTCCATGAGCGTCCTTTCAGGTGTTTAATTGAACGATTTAGGCACGGGGAAGTTGAGCGCCCTTAGCTGGGTGACGCTGCTTTCTCTCTCCGAGGCGAGGAGGCTTATCAGTCCAAGTTACGCCATTACCGGGCCTGTAGACCCAGCGGTAGTCTTTTACACAGGTTGTTGGACTTAGGGCCGTAGTTGTTAGGGCGTGTTGGGCTTAGAGGCCGTAGTTACCAGGGCGGGCTGGGCTTAGGACCGTAGTTGCCAGGGCGTGCTGGGCTCAGGGCCGTAGTTACCAGGGCGTGCTGGGCTTAGGGCCGTAGTTGCCAGGGCGTGCCGGGCTTAGGACCGTAGTTGCCAGGGCGTGCTGGGCTTATGGCCGTAGTTATCAAGGCCTGCAGTACTTTGAGCTGCAGTTGCCAAGATCTGCAACTCCTAAGGCTGTGGTTGCCATGGGCTGCAGGTGCCATTGACAGGGGCTCTCCGCACTACTGTTGCTAGGACTGAAGTCACTCGAGCTGGATTTGACTGGACTGCACCGTATAAAGTCAGCGCAATACGCTCTTCAAGTCAGCGCCCTTTAATTGGACTTTCCGGAGTTAGGCCTGAAGCCTGCAACGAAACTCTGTTCATGTACTTTTAATAGAAACTTAGGGTTGACCATCAAGGCAATGTAGGTTACTGGGAAATAGATTCATACAATTATTTTGACCTGTACTGAATACAACTCTTGAGGACGTCATTGCCATAAAATCACTTAGTTAAAATCACGTAATGGTTTTCATAGGCTCTCTAACAGTACAATTATGAAATGAGTTAGGCGAGGCATTATTCCGCATGCATACAAAATAAAACTCATTTTTTAACGAAATAAATAGCACGATCAGACGGCTCAGTGACACCGCTCGTTATTCAGAACGGAGGCTTTGATAGGACGGATTGATATAGTCTTCATTCCCTCGTAAAATAAGACTTCATAAATAATTGGCACTCGGCGAATAGAGCAGCTACATGAAAACTGGGTGACTGAGCACGACCGTTTATAGCTCGTTTTTCGGTGTAGCTTTAGTTCCGCTGCACTATTAAATTTTGGCACCACTACTGACACTACGTGTTATTTTTCGTCCGATGGTACAGGCCCTCGCTACTCCGTGCGGACACGAGGAGGAATGAGGCTAGGTGTTGGCGTATAGCATTTATAGATAAGGCTTAATCCTTTACCGTCTTAATGAATTTCAAAATCCACTTTCTCATTGATGTTACAACTTTTCTTGAGAAGTAAGAAGCAGCTTTACTGCGAATAAACCTAAGGCATTTAGTTTCTCGTATTAGGCTAAATGCAGCCTTGTTGCCAAAATAACTTTATAAGCAAAGGATTAGTCAAATAAATGGACTCTAGTATTTTGAATTTTGAATCATCTCGCTAGCAACTAGACAGATGATCGAGGATGTGGCGCAACATTCAGACTCTCGCTAAAAGCTCAGGCATCTTTTATTTCAACGGTGGGGTTCCCTCCTGTAATTATGATCTCATATTGCATGGCTCGACTATTCTCACAGCATTACCCTTGCCTTGGTCATGATGAAACCCGCACTTCCTACGTCAGAAGGGAAGAAGACCGAGGCCGAGAAGACCAGGGCTTTGAGCGGAGCCCTAGTCCTGCTTTAATAATTAGTGGCGGAGAGCACATACGGCGTCGGCCCAACTAATCACTGGTCCGTGTGTGGCCTTGTTCCTGTGGACGAACACGGGACCACGCCGCTCAGTTCACACGTGTCTTATTGGTGACATTGGTGTGGCGGGCGCAGCTGGTCCACATATCGACCCAACAACGCTAAGCTTAGTTCTGAAATTCGACACAGGGAAAGATATGTTCGACAGGATCATGTGAATTGGGGAAAATGAATGTACTGAAGAAATAGGACGATGCTCATGCTTTAGAGCACACAAATGTGCTCGAAACTTCAAGAGAGCTCATTTCAAACGCTGAATTGTTTTCCTTCTAAATGAAATGGTCGTTACCTCACGAAACAAATATTTCAACGTAATAAATTTTAGTCACAGCAATCCTCTTTCAGTAGCACCTCGTGTTCTCAAACTCTATTTTTAATTTCTGGGAGCACAGAAGGAAGACCGTCCCATGTATGAAATGAAAGGTTTCGACAATTGATAGAGAACGCACACTACGCATGAATACGAATTCACTGCATACATGGAACTCAAATCGTTGACGCCAGCAAACTTTAAGCAGTTTTAAGATATGTTTTGATGGAAATGTTTATCGTTTCAAATAGCATTCATTAATAATGACGTTTTAATCGAAACCACCTGGTTTGAGTGTATAAATAGATGGTTTTTAACGCGAACCTCGTATTTCTTTCTTTTTTGAATGGTAGAGCCATGTTACTTCATCTATTTCTGGCCGAGTGGTATTTCGGTCCCTTGGAGCATAGCACTAACGACCAAAAATCCGACTGACCATTTATAAAACTTTAGTTCTTGAAGTTTCCTTCAGAAAATTGGTCCAAAATAGATAGGTCCGAAGTTTTAAGGTTTTGGACGGGTTTTTCGCGCGGGTAGCGCAGTCCGAAGCAGCGGTAGCTCTTTGAGCTTTTTTTTCTATCACAAATAGAACATTTTCTTGGAGCTCTTCTCTCTGCAATGCCTTCGCGAATCTTCCTTCCATTCTGAAGAAATTCACGAGTTTCATGTTTCGAAAGGGAATTTTCTAATTGAATATTATGTTCTGAGAACTTCCTCGCTCTTGTGTTACACTTTGCACATAAATCCGGTTCACGTTAATAACTCAATAAAAAAGTCATGTTCAATACTATATATCCAAACGATAAATCACTGTTTAGGATTATGACACAAATTAGGAGCAGCTCGTGTTCTTTTTAAATATACCCATCTGATCATAACACGTAATGGGACGAGTAACCTACTCGTCTGTTAAAACACCACTTTTAAATGTGAAGTCAATGTACTGTGCATTTAGATGATGGCCTTCGAACACCAGAAGAACGGTTGGATTAATACGAACTATCTGTCCAAACGACTAAAATGGAATGAATAAATTCTTACATCGTAAAATAAGTGATGTTTTCTCGCTGCATAAAAAAATTCGACTGGGATTAAAATTTACCTTCCCATTTAGAATGAACTTCATCGAGGCTGGTTGCCATGATAGAGACGTGTCATTTTGACCCATCCGTCTTTCTAGAGTAGAAGCCATGGCGGCCTGACTTCTGAGGTGACCAGAGGGCGCTGCCGGCGCGTGCCCGCCCAGTCGTGGGACACGTGATGCGAAGAACTTTGTTTACGTTCGAATATTCGGCAGCTCGTATTCCTCTTCGAGCAGGAATGTTTGCACCGCGCGCTCACTCAGAAATTTATTTTGTGTCCAATGCGATGTTGTCTCCTACTTCTGAGTGAAATGAACTGAAATGCTCACCCTGAAATTTCCCTAGAAGAGAACCGTTCATTTGGCAAAAGAAGACCCGCGAAAATGAGGTCAGCTCAATTACTCTAAAATGATGTCAGTGAATTTCAAGGGCATAGAAAAGAAATACTGCCGAGAAGGCAAACGAGCTTGGCAGTGAAAGTTTGTCAGAATGCAGGGAAAATTCCCGTCGCCACAACCAGCGCAGGCCTGATGAGCGAACACGGCAGTGGGCGCGCAGGGCGTGGCTGGAACACGGGATAATCTGCTGCAGAAGCCAACGTCCCAAGGCCAACGTCTTCTTTTTATTCACTGCAACTTGCTCTCAAAAATGACCTTCGGCAACCGGCCACACTTTTTGAACGTTACCCGCGTCGAGCTCTGAGCGCACTTGATGAACTTGCGCTTCGACCTTGGTCTGTTTGTGGAGGTCCGCGTGTGAAATATAACCTGGACGGAGTTTTTACGCGAGGATAACGTGACAAGTGTACGTCGTCTTGATGTGCGTACGATTTCCGAGACTTCATCACAATACATGACTTGGAAAATGACAGCAAGTTTGATAATTAGGAAATGTGTACAATAAAAGAAAAAAGACATTACACATGCAGTGATAGAAACACGTGAGGAGTTTGAAACAATGAGCAGAGAGGCAACCCCAGGTCGACTAAACACCTAAACCGACATTACAAAAGCGCTACTGGACTTGGGACCCCTTGCCGGGTCAGTGCAGGGGACTGCGATGCTTCGAGAGAGTCTCTAACTCGACAGACACGCAATGTAGGCTGCAACATCGAGCAAGCGCATCAAGGAACACGCTATCGTCTTTAAATGTTCCTAACCGAAGTACCGGTTTTTCAGAACCCCAATTGATTTCAAGGATTTTCCAGTCTTACGCTGAATTTTTGACCTCGTTTTGGCCTGTTCGGCTCAATGATCTCATTAGAAGTAAAATGAATTACTGAACTGAACTTCGAAGCACTAGGTGTAGGGCAAAAAAAATCGCCTGGCCTCATTGAAGCATTTGAGGTCCCAGTGGTCGCACTCGCCGGGCAGGCCACCCAAGCGCATCTGTGTACAGGACGAGGCAGAGAGGACGGACGTTTTAAAGGACAGAAAGAGATTTTTTGCATAGTGCCTGAATTAGTTGGTCAACTGAATTACACTTCAAAGTACGCACACAAGAATGTTGAAAAATTACCCTGAGGAACAGAAGTTAATCACATGATTAAATCAATTTTTCAAATAACCAAAAAGGACTAAATTTTCTGTCCATTCTGTCTCGCCGTGTACGTTGTTTATCTCAAAAATCACGTACGTGAAACTTACCTTACCTGCTAGATATATTTCAACAGACAATCTTGAACATCAATAAAATAATAAATAATATATGGAATTACTGCACGATTACCAGAAGTACTTGCCGCACTGGAAACCGCACTTTAGTTTTAAATATAATTTTTTTTTAATGAAAATCCCACATCCCAACGTCTACGTTAGAGGAACCATTATCTCGCTCTGATCAAGAGTGAATGTTGTGCACCACGAGCACGAGGCATTAAAAAATATGCAATTATTCCTCATAAATCCATTTTGAGGTGCAGGCCTGAGACCAGAGTGGCAGAGAAACGTTCTCTTTTGCTAGCTCTTCTGAGAAATGGCTCCTCGTACCATCCGCAGCAGGGGCAAACAGACTGCGCACTCGAGAGGCAGGTTTGTTGCACACAACACCTCCTCTGACCGCAGTCCCACTCACACACTCGTAAGTTGATATGACACTCGTATGTTGATATGAGCGGGTCATATCCTGTCAGCGCACAGCGACTAAACTAAGCTTTGCAATGCACTCCACGCTTTCTGTAAACGAATTTTTCAAACTGCACCAATTTTGCTGGATTTTTGTAATACAGTTGAAGGCATTGCGTGCGGAAATATACATCTGAATGAAACATGTGAAAAAAACGTGAACATCAACGTGAAAAACGTGTACAGTTTTCGACAAATTCTAGAGCCCGCATTCAGAAATTTACTCAAGAATTAAATGATATTTTCTTTCATAACGTCGAAACACTAGCTGGATGACCGACCCCTGCCACAGTGGCATACAACCGCAATACGGCGCAAGCACGCTCTCTGTGACCACCAAATGATGCGACGGGAGAGAAAAGAAAAACAAAATTAAACCGAGAGAGAGGGAGGCCGACCTGACCACTCTACCGCAAGTACTCGCAGCGAGTTTTGTGGGTCAATCAATGCAGGTCTGCTGGCCGTGACACTGCCCTTGGCGTCGCAAAATGATCTCGCACATCTGAGGGTTTGATAGAAGCCAATAAAATAAAGAATATATACAAGCATTTCGATTTTCTCAGTATACGCAAGTGTAATGCAATGTTTTTTATTTTTTTTTTCATTTTGTTGTAGGAGAGTTCTTTTTTACATAGCACGTTTTATTTCGCTACAATAAAACCAACAAGCGCATCAGGGCATTTGCCACATTCTGAATTTCTTGCATGAGCAGCGCTGTACTCCATTCTCTGACGCTCGTAACTTGCGCTCGCACGCAACGTACTCTAGATTTCATTGTAAAAAGAATCCATTTCTTTTTAGCTCCTCCAAAGAAGCGAAGGCTCTGAGGCGAGGATGATTTGTTTAATGGCGCTCCGCTTGAACCACTTCTATTTTTGGCGCTCCGTGATGATGATTTTAAATATTCATTTTAGTACGATTGGTCGCAACGAAGTTGTTGTACTTTCGTTACCAGCTGAGCACACATTTTTATTTCGAATTACGTGAGCTCATTGTAAGTAGTAGTCGTAGTAGTAGTAAGGATAGCAGCGCTACAGTAACTCTGATTATCCCGCGCTCATTTTAAATTTGAAAATTTTTCGGTCGTATTAATAACATTTTTAGGTTTTATGAGATCATACTGCACCTTAACTACTTCTTCAACAAGCACACGCTCTTACTTCAGGTGCAATATTACATTTGCGACGAGACAAACGTTCGCAAACATTAAGCAGGCATCACCGACGTCATAGAAGTTAATCTAGAAAACTAGCACGGCCGCCTCTGGCGCTGTAAACACTTTCTCGTTGCGTGGTCACTTTTAAGTATATAGGCTTTGAGGTCAATATCGAACCTGCAAGCTTTCTATGCTACTGAGGTGCCATCGTTGGGTCCGTTAGCTGGAGATGTGAATTTATTTTTTTTTAGCTGTTGCTCAACTGTTTTCCGTCGTTGGGCGCATTTGCCCACACCATCGTGAGAACAAACTTTGCACGGCTCGTACGTAGAACCATTTTATTTCTAGCCGACGTGAGTCATGAGCTCTCAGGTGAGAAACACTCCTACGGCGAAACAATAAAAAAAAGAGCGTAATTGAGTTATCGAGTCTTGTGCTTCAACAAAAAATGTACTGCGTACACAGTCTCACTGTAACAGATTCTTTAATTCAAAATCTATTCAATTTAGCTTAAACTTACACTTCGACAGCTTCAGTCTGCGATATCCATTGATGGTTTTTGAGTCTCTGTTGGCCAGTGACGGAAGCTTAAATACTGCATGGAAATGACACACCGCTCCCAAATATGGAAGTATCTCTGCAATTTGAACTTCCCTTCTGTCAACAGGAGTTGAAATGAACACAATGTCAGAACTTCTAAGCGATGAGAGCGAGTACGCGAGTACGTTTCAAGTTCCGAACGAAAAATTGCCGCTGAAAAATTTTAATGCGACACTCTGCATTTCATGAGGCAGCCGCCGGAAAGTTGCGGCCTCATGTGAGGGGCAGCGGCCACACCGACTGCCTCGTACTACGCGCTCTGCACTCATTAAAGCCTTTTCAGGAGCCTCCTCTACTGCGCTCATTATAAAGCGCTCACGTTTTAATCGGAATCTTACCTACCATTAAAATAAATGCTCTCTAAAACAGAAGCGCTAATTTTCATAATCTCTGGTATTAAAATTTCGTAATTCTGTGCAAAGTTTCAGCTCGGCGCCATGCCTGTTGGAGGACAGTTTTGAATCGATGGAACACTACTGGACTGAAACGCGCGTCCACAGAGCGCTTTCCGATGTTATAGATTTGGCAGAATTACCCTCTAATTAGCATTGCAGTTTCCTGACTAACTCCTAATTTTTTTGAGAGAACGTTGATGCTTAAGCTAACTTTTTAGCCTCGCTACTTTTAACTTTTCGAACATACGAGTGTTTATAAATTAAGGCACAATTGCCATAGTTATTTCGTAGGGTGAATGCCTCTTATTAGGAAGCGAGATGTTTTATTAGGAAGGGAGATGTTTTATTTGAAACTCGTCTGGCAGAGCGCACCGCTGCGTCTCTAACCCGGGAGCGTCTCCGCGGATTTCATAATTCACTTCGTACGGAGGCTGCTACTTTTTCATGAGCTAAATGCAGTCTTACTTCAAATATACATAAGGCTGAAATTAGTTTTTCGTTTCCATACAACAAAGCTAAATGCAGTGTAACCACCTAACAATTTAGTCGGTAGAGGGTGAAATGCTCAATACAAATCGCGGGTTGAGCACAAATTAAATTAGCTTTATTTCTACACTTAGTTGAAGAAGCGCTTCTAAATTGTAGGTACCTACAGATACCCAATTTTCAACTCAAGGCCTCAAATTTACATTTTTGCTCTCTATTTGTTATATATGCACTCGATTCCTGGATTAAGAGTATTATTACTTTTAGTCATTTGAAAGCTCCCTAACCTCACCAAAGGCGATCTTAAGAGAGCGAAAAGAAGGGCCCATTTAGTATAGACTTTAGAAAACGTGGAATCTATGCATAGGTGTGTTCTCACACAAGATTCCTTGCGCATAAAGATAGTAAGTTAAGAGAGAAGAGAAGAAAAATATAAAGAATATTAAGCGAAGAAGGCATGAAAATTTAAAGAAGCAAAATGGGTACAAAAGATATAAGTCCCGAAAGCTTAGCTATGGCTGAGGTAATCTAACAATTCCCCCTCAATTTCAGGATTTCAGCGACCGGCGGTCACCAAGGTTAAGGCTCTTGCTCTAAATTTTCCACACTTGCCTTCAATTTTGTAGCTGATTTCCATATTTTGAAGCTGATCCCCAGCGCAAAGTTTACGTAGCTGAGACGCTTAGCCAGAGGTAAATGCGGAAAACTTGCTCCAAATCTGGTCAAGAAACTTGGACCTCCTCTAAATTTCACAGCACTTTCCTCCCTTACGCCCCACGCGGTGGGGAAGACGAGACGTTCGCAGCCAAGTGCTACCAGCTCGTGCAGGTCCGAAGTTTTCAAGTGTACAGCTGTGAGCGTTAATCCTTTGACGCACAATTTATACAGTGCAAAGAATAAATCTTATATTTTAAGTAATGTTTGGCTACGCATGCAGTGAGGGCCTAGTTATCTATTTCCGTCCACAAATTTAACGCATCTTCATGAAGTTAAGAACAAAACGGGATTTTTCCAACATCGTCCATGCACGCCATAAGTTATAGAGGGTTAAGTCGAGTTATACAAATGATCAGCCCATATATTACACCGGGTCATGTGGACAGGAGGTCTACCGCGATCAGTATTGTAGAGTTAAATCTACACAAAGTCTTCAATCAATAACTATGGTCGCTTTAAATCTTTCAGAAACTTACAACCACAAACGCCAGTCTACCACCTGCCCTCACCAAAGACGTCGCTAAAACCGCGTTGAGTGTTACGAGGATCTGAACAGCATTTAAGCCGTTAGGATTAGTAGACACCACACCGGGGGATGGAAATGGGAACTGCGAAAGAAGGTCCTCAATGTGGACAGGCCCTTGCGGATCTGCCTGCGATTCAACACTTTGACTGCGACGTGCGCCGTATGTGGTACACGCGATCATCTAACCTAACCCAACGCAACCATGCAAAGGGCTAACACATAGTAACACAAATTTTTAAGTGTTCATGAAATTTGTGTTCATTACTAGGATAAGCTAGTTTAGATTAGAAGGAAAATGAATAGGATTATCAAATTTGTGACAACAAAATCCTTCATTTTTACATTCACATCGGAGGTATTTGCCGACATGAAATTGTACCTGTGTGGAGAATCGCCCTTAAAGTATTAGTAGAACAGGAGATTTGGCCTCCATTAACTATATGGTGGGTGACGAGACTTCAAGCACTTTGTATTTGTAAAATTGAAACCATTGCCGAAGAGAAGCACCAAATTCAGCCAGACCACTCGCATGCTGACAACGAAGAGCAACGAACGAGATGCATGTGATGTCCTGTAAGTAATCCTTGTAACAACGCGGACCCCCTGTGAGGGAATCCCTGCGAGTGTAGCAACATCTATACACGCCTTTGGGGCGCGGAACAATCAATTGAAGAAGAAACCTATCATGTCTCCCGACTCAAAAGAAGAGCGAATTCATAGCTACGCAAATGCGGAGATCAATCAACCCCATCAGGAATGCCGGCATCAGACGTAAGGGAACTCTGCAGTAAAGAAAAATCGACAAGGATGAACGAAGATCAGTAGTTATTCAACAAATCAAGGCTATATCATCGGATGCAAAAACTCGGCAATAACGGAATTGAAGACGAGTAGTCGTTCTGTGAGTGATTACTAATAAATTCAAGAGGCTGGTGCAACGTGTGCCTATTAGTGGTTATGATATTCTGTTATCCTGGTGGGGCTTATACCAAATGCTTGGGTGTTTCGGCGTGGGGAAGTGAAAAGCTCCACTGAAACAGGAGAGAAAGTAAAATGTATTTCATGTGTCTTATTATTGCGCGGTCAGAACAACGTGTGTCAAGATATTCAAGAGATATTCAAGATATTCGAGATATTCAAGAAGATGTTATTGAACGGGGTTCCCTCTTTGTGTAAATATCAAGTACGGCATCAGGCGGCAAGCTGAGTTTGTCATTTGTCCCTTTTGATTTGAATTTCTCGCGCCATGTTTAAGACGAGCAACCCTCACGCGCGGTTCTCCCCTTCTCCTGTCCGCCGGAGAGTAGGCGTGATTACATGGAGTTTCGGAGTCGCCATCTCGCACTACGATTGTGTCATAAACGTCCATGATGTAAAAGTAATCTTTCATAATCAAATTTTATGCATGTTGTCAATTTTAAAATATAGCGTAATGCTAATTGGGCATCACATCATTTTCTCTATTAATTCTTCCCAATTGCGGGCGCACATTTCTCATCGCGTCACGCGGACGCTCACTTTCGAACATTTCCCAGCGGCTCGCCCATTGGGTAAGCGCTGATTAGTCGCTCGCTCCTCTATTAATTTAGCCATCACCAGGCCCGGAAAGGCCCAAATTATGGGCTGCTTAATATTTAGAGCGGAATAATTATAATGCGAACATTGAAGCGGACACCGGCTGCGTGTCCGCACGCCTGAGGGGGCGCTGCACCGCGCAGGCCAGAGGCGCATGCAGTGTCTGCAGTCGAGCTGGAGGAGTGCCCTCGAGTAAGCAAAATAAAATATATCAAGTTCCGAATGATCGCAGATTTTATTCGTAAAAGGATTCACTTCTCTTTTAAGTGAATGATATATTATGACGTCAGCCGTTTACATTTTATGATCTTGTGTGGGTACCCCCACCTTGGTGTTGATCAAAAGAAGAATTTAAGACGAACTTATTATATCCGACGTCCGAAATTCTTGACTGTGATTTTTATCAAATTAAAAATCTGAAAAAAGGCATTGAAAAAAATTATGATAGCGTTTGAAAGGAAAAAGTGAAGACAGAGTTGACACGTTTCACGAGACGGGACCCTCAGCGCGTAGCGTCGTTGCGAGAAGCGTGTAGATAATAATATTGAAATAATGAACGATTTAGCGGCTTCTAGAATAAGGAAATGGTGACCATTTTTTCACGTGTCTAAGCCCGTATAAAATATACAACAAATGTTTTAAATACTGTGTATAGAGAAGCATATTCAGTATCACTCGTTTTCCACGAGAAATATTTGAATGGAAATTAACACACAGTAAATTATATAAATTACGTAGATTATCTAGATGATGAATCAATATAATACACCAGCACGTAATTACCAGTACTCATACTTCACGGGAAAAAATCATGGAATCATTTCTGCGATATTAACGGGAAAATGTTGAGCTCTGAGGCTCTGTGTGATGTGAACAGCCAAAGCGATCTGGGAGCACCACATCGGAGCGCAGACTGCGCAGAATTAGAAGCGACTTGCAGCCGAAATTTTATTCACTTTTCTGCTGAATGATATAGCCTCATGACTTAAAGTGGGCACTGATGCACAAGGGTTAGCAGGGTATGTTACAAACAACATCGACATATACCGAAAATGTGCTCGGAGGTTTTTTTTTCAATAATGCACACGTTTTTATGCAATATTCGGTATCGTGTTGGACGAAGAAATACTCGGACGAAAATGAAGACGATTCTTTTACGGCGCGCATAAAATAAAACATATTTTGGCTCTCTGTGCGTGTTTGCTGTCGATGTTTTTCCCACGGCGGCGGCCGGAGCTAACAGCCCTGGAATATTACTGATGGCATGTGCATACGAGATATGTTGTGCTGGTAGCGCACGTCTCTCCCTCTCTCTCTCTCTCCCTCTCTCCCTTTCACGGAAGTCCACAAGGGCACCAACAACACACAAGACACGAGTTTGTGCTACGCTTGTTATGCCCAGGACTGGCGAGGCGTTTGTCAGAACGTATTTACGGCGATATGAATTGGTCAGGCATTGAAAATGGGACATGGAAGTCAAAAAATGCGGCAAGCCAGATAGCACGTTTGACAAACTTTCCAAGGGACGGTTCGCATAGGCAATTTGAGATATTG
>VOMN01030159.1:0-15502 GCA_014899125.1 Orchestia grillus
TCCCGGTTCTTCGTCATTCCTCATTTGATTGTAAACCTGAATCTGATGAAAATTACTTGTGGTAAATGTTTCTAAATGTTTCTGATTGTCAATGAAAGTAACCAAACACTACTTAATGAGTATTTTAACTTCTGCTCTAATTCAAGTAGCGCATGTTGACATGTAAGCAGGTAGAAAGCCCCGTACAACGACCCTGTACTCATTATTATTAACGTAGCAAAATAGAGTACGTGAGGTACTGCCCAGGATAATATAATAAGTTTCGTACAGGAGTAATAGTAAATTTAGTAACATGAATTGGGGGAATCAGAGAAAAATATATAAGAAACTTTATAAAATTGAATTTTCTTTAACTACAATGTCTAAAGCGATTGAAATTTTATTACACCATTTGCAAACAGAGTGAATGAACATAAATGCAAATTTATGGTTGGAGAAGAAATAATTTCTGAGTAACAAAAGTATGATTTTCTCAGTTAAAGGCAGTAAATGAAACTTACGGCGGCCCAGGAATTTATTCAAGGAACTACTAACGAGTTAGATGCCTAAAGTATTTACAAAGTGGATGGAAACGATATACGGGCATAAATAAAACATATTTCAATTTAATTAACAGAAGGAAAGGCTCGAATCAAACTACCTCATGCGAAATGTTGTGGAAAATTTTCACAACTTATACTAGAAATGAAGCGGAACGTCCGCACTATTAGAACATAAAATGAAATGGAATATCTGTAAAATCAGAACAAAAAATGAAGAAGATCATCATCGCAATCGAATAAAAAATGAAGCGGAACATCCACAAAATTACATCAAAATGAAGCTGGACCTCCACACAACTAAACAAAAAATGAAGGTGAACATCCACACAATCAATGTAAACATGAAGCGGAGCATTCACGCAGCTAGATATAAAAAAGCAGATCAACCACAACCCACTATATAATAATAGCCCAGAGTTGCTTGCTTGGCCCATCCGTCTGTTTGTTACACTCTTAAGGATTTAGATAGGATAAAATTCCTGGGTCCGTATTGTTATTTAATCAGCGAGACTGTCAGAGAAGGCAGTCCGGATTGGTGATACTGCAAATAACAATATTTCGTGTCAGATATCCAGTAAATAAGAGGGCATCTCAAGAAATTAGCATCATTTGTCTTGCCATTTTTGGCATAGCGCATAAGTTAGTGGCTAAATTAAAGTGAAGCTGAACATTCGCGCAACCAATATAAAAATGAGGTGGAAAATCTTCACAGGTAAGTATAAAAGAAGCCAAATATCCACATAGCTAAGTGAAAGCGAAGCGGAACATTCACACAACTGTTATAAAAATGAAAAAGAACATCTACATAACTAAATAAAACTGCAGCGGAACATTCACACAGCTAAATAAAAAATTAAGCTGAACATCCACACAATGAAAACAAAAACGGAGCATGCACATAACTGAGACCAAAAAACTGACTAAAGACCACAATAGTCTGAGGGGAATGAGCTTTGGAATTTTGAATATTGAGCACAAATCAGAAGTGAAAGCCTTTCACAGTGAGTATAACGAAAGGTTCTCCATAACTTGAGATGAGTCCAAGTTCCCATGTCGAGTTTTGGGCGAGGGGCCGCAGTAGGAGGGCCTATACGTAGGGCTAGGCTGCAGGGGGCCTCGATCAACAACTGATCAAAAGATCTGCATGATCGAGCGTCTCCGATAATGTTGTCCGTGAAGCGACTCGCTACAATAAATCTAATTTGCCAGACAAGGTTTATAAACGTCACGCTTATACGACGAATCTGCTCATACATGCTGAATCACCATAGTGGCATCGATCCTCAGTTTGCCGGGATGAATTTTGGACAATTTTGAATAGAATCGACCAGGAGCGTCCATTGCCAATTTTCATGACGCGACCCAGAAAAATCTGCGCTAGTTTAGAACTTGAGTAGAGCATTCATAACCTACCCTGAATTTTTTTAAATAAAAAAATACACTTGAAACTTTACCATATAATACAGCTATGTAAAATAAAAAAAATTGAATATTCCGACAGGAATAACAAAAAAAGGTAATTTTTTCCCTTGTGTATTGCCTTCAAGCCACTAAGCCAATCACCGGCGCACCGGACCCTGTAACAGGGACCGCAGCCAGTCCTCTCTACTCGGAGCAGTCCTAGCAGATGACGTCACCCTGACTGCCCCACACAAGGATGTGCTGGACGAGCGTTAAGGTGCGCCTCTAGTTCAACACTTACCCGATATTTCTCGGCACAGTAGAGCCCTTAAGCCATCACTGTAACGATAATTTGCTCGAGTTATAAATTTTAATTGAGCTCTAAGCTACTTTAATTCTCTATCAAATTTTTGGAGACATCAAGAATTCAGAAGCTTCCGCTTGATATAACCAGTAAAATTCACCTTGAGCCTTGTATAGCTCGCCCATTCATTTTAAAAGCATTCACTCAGTCCAGTCCGTCGGTCTAAAAATCAGAGAATGAAGTGCAAAAAAGTTACAAAAATCGAGTAATAAGTGTTAGGATTACCACAGTGGGGAAACGTAAGCTTTTCCTTTTGCAAGATTTTAATGATAAGTATTTAAGGAATACGAGCTGCATGCTTACGAGCACGAAAGCAGAAGCATTGCAGCCGATAATGTTCAATCTGTAGCTATAAACGAGTGCGTTATTTTGGTTCAACGTTTCATTCCCCTCTAAGGAATTAGAACATCATTGTCGGACCAATCGATCCGACAACATTTGATTGCAATACCTGTATTGACTCTCTAACTGGTACGTTTAGGCAGGCGTATGAAGCACGTTAAGCTCTCCCCAAGCACCATCAGAGGTCAAGGTGTCACCAGCAGCTGCAAGGATTAGCAGCAACACCATTACCAAAACTACCATCACCACAACCAGGACGCGAGACAGCGTAGTACTCGCTATCACATATCAGCATCAGCTAAGCTATAGTTGCAAGCTCGCAAAATAGGCGAACGAAGTCATTTCCCTGTACTACAGACTTTGTTTTACGCTGTCTGTAGTAAAAAAAAAACGGAAACGGAAATGTAGGCACAACAAAGCCGGGCTCCAATCATGGTCGACGGGAAATAACTTTCTTCCCATGGTCTTTTGGAAGTTTATCGCACACATTACATTGCAAGTAAAGCTCTGAACGTTCAGAAAATATGAAAATAAAATTTCATTTCAAAACAGATATAATAAAGTCACGTAAAACAGAGCGCACCAATACAATTTAACATTCAATTTGCAGGAGTAAAAATGCATGGTTAATTTCGATTCGAAATGTTTAATAGACAGTCACTCATTGCGATAAAGGTATTCGTTAGGAAACAAATTCATTGCAAAATAGTACTCAAGTTCTAACAAAGGTTAATAACTTGCCTTCTTTATCAAAAAGTTATCAATAGAGCAAAAACAATTAAAACAAAATACATACACCACAGCACTTCGAGTCCGATAGAACCATAACTTTTGAGAGCCCAGAACGAAATGGCGAGCTAAATGGAGGGCTAAACATTAATTTTCTTAAGTTAGAGGAGAGGTCGACAGGCACCTACTCAGCTAATGGAAAACACAAGCTCTAAGTTGAGGCTTAAGTTGACTAGCGCAAAACTCAGGAGATAGAACGCTCGCCATGGTCGCACTAATATTCAGGATACAGACCCTAAACAATCCTTCAAATTACGTGTTCGAACATTGTCTATGTACAGCGCACAACTTCATCAAGTGCAGCGATTTATGTTGATCAGCAGTTGCACAAAGTTTGTAAAAAATTATCGTAGCATCCTGAACAGGGTACGAAAGAACATGTACAACAGACGCTTAAGTACGAGAAGAACAGTTACGAGAGATGCTGAGATAAGAGATAACAAGTAGGAGAGACGCTCAGGTACGAGAAGTAGAGGTACGAAAGACGCTCAGGTAAGAGAGAACAGGTACTAGAGACGCTCAGGTACGAGAGAACAGATACTAGAGGCGTTCAGGTACGAGAGACGCTCCGTGAATAACATGGCGCAAGAGAACAAACACCGCAGTAACCACAGGCATTCCAGGAAGAGACCCGCCTTTATGAAAAGTGTCGATTGCAGAAAACACAACTACAAAACAGAAGTTAATAACGATTGTGTGTGCGGGCAACAGCGTGCATCTTCTGATGATAATTCTCAAAAGAGATACGCGAAAGTTTGTCATGAGGGAAAGAGACATTCAAGGATTCAAATCAAATTATATGATGTAATTTTTCTTCCTCGAGAAGATTAATCTAATTTTGGGGCCTTACGAAAAAAAGCGGCGTGGTCGCACACAGTGAAAAAAATCAGACACATTACAAAATATGGTAAAGGGTATCGCAATTTCCGGTAAAACAACATCTGTTTATGTGCTTTTCTCTCAATCATTTCCGAAAATAATTCATCAAGTAAATTCTCAGCTTTTTTATGAGGCTCCTAGCAAGTTTCATACGGCACCATCAGTTGAAAAGCCCTGCAAACATGACCACACGTTAGCAATTGCGACGTTCGAAGGCCGGAAACGCGGCTCTGAACACAATGGCGCTCGAGCCCCCTGAACAGGATCTTCTAATTGGTGTTCTGTCACCCCCTTTACGCCAGACCTTGAGATGCTTCCAGCGCTTCTTGTTCTCAGGTATACCTAAAACAATCGAACATTGAAGACTCTCATCATTAAGAAAATACATAATTTCTCGAAGTGTCATTTAACATTAGTTGCTGGGGATGATCATGTTCTTTGGAGTACATAACATTATGCGAACAGCGCACATAATTTTTCACTATTTTACCTAAGAAAGCCACTATCTAGGGCAATGAAAAGTTTTATACTATCCAGGAAAAAAATATAATTTGGTATCAATCCCAGCTAAATGAGTGCTACGGTAACCTAGCGAACAGACGCACGATAGGAAATACACTGAAAATGTTCCGGGCCCTAAAAAATTTGTAACACCTGATCCTTCTAATACAATACAATTTACACCTCAGACTCATTAAAAAGTTTAAATAAAATAAACCCATAAAATAATTCGATCTGAGACCTCTCTACACACGCAGTCAAATTAAGCCAGCTGTTCACGCGAGGCAAATGGGGGAACTCCCAGAGCGCACATGTGGAGGTGTTGCTGAGTGGTGGAGGAAAGGGTGGAGCACAGCAGTGGAGATCAGGAAGAGGAAGAGACGAAGCTAGTATGCGAGGGTGGAGTACACCGCCTGAAGTACGCGGTGATTGCAAGCAGCATGAGACTTTCCTGAAAATCACGGATTCACAGGTACTCGCAAAGCAAGAATAGAAGACACATCAGAAAAAGTTGAAATTCAGAAAGATGCTTGCTTTCTTAACGCATGAAAGAACTTTAAAAAATGTTCATAGACCCGCTATTCTAAAATCCACACTTATAAAACATTCGGCGATAAAACGCAAGGAACATTAAAGTCATCTTGGAAACAATTGATTTTGGATTAATTTCGTCTAATTTGCACTGATAAATAAATAACAATTATTAAGCAGGGAAAACACACACGCAACGATGCACTGATCAATCTGACATGGAGATAAGTTTCACGCTCACGGCTTTACAGTTCCCGCTACAGGGCACTGAACTGACTCCCGAGTTGCCGCAGCGGGCACGAAGGCCAGTTTCACTTTCTACGTCAACAACGCCCACGAGTGAAGCTTAAAACGCCTTCATTCAGGGATTAATTTAATAGATCCAGCCTTTCACTTGCACGAAGGTGTTCGAGTTTAAATTGTGGATTAGTGGTTTTTGTCAAACGCCCAAACAATTGCAAGCGAAAAATAACACACAATACGCGTGGATGACAGACAGCAAAAAAGTATTGGGAGTATATGCTATACAGTACATGATTTAAACGTACATGTGTGCAACTACCATAAAATATTTGAATTAATCATATTATGTAGCATAACGAAACACACGGAAACATAAAATATGTATGTACGTAAGGGTAAAGCCCAGTTATAAAAATGAGTTCTTTCATTTAAACATTAACTATTATGTAACAATAATTATACCATAATAATTATTAAAAAGTTAATACGACGATATTAGAACACTGAAGAATTTGATCTCAAACATGAAAGGGGAGGAAAGAGTGAGACAAACGAGGGCCCGGCCACAGCTCGCGTCCAGTTACGGCGGGAAAGGATCACCCTGCATGCGATGGCGGCTACTCCCACGGAGCTCACGACGTCGATGAGCCACACAACCTGTGTGTGAATCGCAGAATCAGACGAGCAGGCCTACCTGTGAGTTGTTGTCTCCAGGTGCGGTCATTTCAACAACAGAATTTTCTTAGCTAACACGAAAGAATATGAATTGAGATGAGTTTGAGTTCACTCTCCTGAACATAGTTTTTTCGAAGTTGCGAGAACGATATCGCAACTTTAACGAGATACGTATCCATTTAGTGTCTGAGCGGTTGAGATTTTACTCGATTTTTAACCTTCAATACGTTGAACAGGAAAATCTGGAAAATCATGTGTATACTTGTACACCCGAGAGGCTGAACGACTCACAATCATCGTAAATATAACACACCATAAGCGCACTCATTTTAGTTGAACACATACCAAAAGAAAAGGAATATCAGAGGAAAGAGCCGAGTATTAAGATTATTCGCCCATAAAAAAGTAGATCAGAATGGACCAGCTCTCGTTCCAGGAAATAAGTGTGCGATTATTAATTCATTAGTGGTAGAGGCGCCTCAACATGAAGGCTCCTAATTGCTTGTACTTTTTTGCGCTATTTTGGCTGTTCAAAAAATGAGAGCGACACTCGACCACCATTTACATGGAAGGCTACAAAGAAGAAAGGTGGCACGTCTGTGAAGAATTCCATTTATTCATTTACTGGAATCCGACGCAAGAGATTATTTCCGTAAAAAGCGAAAGCACTTCAACTCTGACTGATGAATAAGCCTTCTGCTCATTGATATTATTTTTTTTAGATTTTCATCCGAAAAATGCACAACATACCAGTTGTCAGACTCAAATTTATGCTACACAAATTATATATATTATCCACTATTCAGAGGTTTTATTTCAAATCAAATACAGGGAAGGAAATAATCAAATTTGAGGCTAAGTCCTCCATGGTACGTCTCCCACTTGCAGCCACGAGCAATAGCTAGCCACAGCATCTCCAAATTGAGGCGATTTAATTACAGTTTCTCTCGGTGAGTTCGAGAAGATAGAACTATTTTTAATCAATCATTGAGAGAACGTTTTCTCATTTACTGAATGACACACCGACATCCCGTCTCACCAAGTTTAGAGACATTCTACGAGCGTATTGCTGCTTTGACTTGATGCATTAAACTAACGAGTAACAGCAATAGTGTTTCTGATAACTCGTTAGTTACCAGAAAATTTCACCCAGAACCAATTAGCCGACATTATAAAGAAGCATTTAAGTGGAAATAGTTCAAACGTGACTACTTTGAAACTAAAAACGTTCGTAAAGCACAATTTCTTACAAAATGAATTATGAAAAGAATTTACGTACAAAAGAATAAATATAAAATGCAACATTTTTTCAAGTGCGAATTTTCTAAAAGTCAAAGTAAATCATGAGCTCGAGCATTCATTGTGATATATTGGTATTGAATTTAGCAATGAAAAATGCAGAGTGATAAACATAAAACTGAGAGAAGAGAAGCTTAGTTTACGGCATACGAATTTTTGATAAGTAAAAGTCATTGCAACTTTCAATGTGGAGAAAATACGAGTGCTACTGCACTTTGGAAAAAACGAATGCAGGGAGCACTCACGGACAAACTATGCTTGAAAACCAGGCTATAAAATGTGGGTATAATGGTACAGAATTAGTTTTTAATTGTACAAAGCAAAGCAGAAATAGCTCGAACGAATTAATATGGTTCAATGCCAAAAACATGAACCGTCGCCCTTCCTAATCACAATCAAGATTGGAAACCCAAGATTGGATTTTTATGGGGAAATAGCAATGAGATGACTGGATCTTGATGTACATACTTGCTCTATAGTAGACTACTCGATTTACGTCTTTCGTATAAGGTGTTTAATACCTACCAATACTGAGAGTAGAGGTTGCAATAACTGTATGTAATATTTTCTGAGGGCAACACGTCGACAATAGTAATTCATTGGCAGTATTTCGGTAGAGAAATGTCGCCATCAAAATCTATGTAATTTTTGCTTTCAGTGCACACAACGACCAACTGCACAGCGTAGAACTTTGTTTAGTACATATTATTCAAAACACTAGGAAATGCAATTAAGATAACTGGTATGTACACAAACTCCAAGGCCAACAATTAGCTATTTATGCCATGCAAATTTAATGGAAGTTAGAGCAGGCACTTAATTTCTACGAAAATTGTCTTTAATTTGAATGACATGGCTATCATAAAGGTAATTAAAATTGAAGAAAAATGAACGAAACCGTGAAATGAGAAGGTGCCAGGTCGACGAGGCCGGCAGACAGTGAGCACCTTATCAGGTCAGGGAGGCAGGCAGGATCAGAGCGTGTCGTTGAGGCGAGCTGGGAGATAGCCAGGCTGGCATCTGTTTAAATTCCTTCTCAAGACGCTCATGAAAAGGAAAGTGACGCTTTACGAGAGGTTTAGCCGGTACCAAACTTTAGGGCAGGCTCCGAGAAATAGAGAGGAGCGCACTAGGACGGGTGTCTCTCGCCTCAACAGGTAGGCTATTAAGAGAAAATGAGGAGGCCAACTAAACGCCTGTTTTTCTTTCACGGAACAAAGTTAAAGATGTGGACACGTGAAGAAAAAACATTGTAATATATTCCCCAATCAAAAATCATAAAATTCTAAAAGTATGACATGAGTGAAATTCTCTTTTCAAGGTTCTGCACTTGACGCTAAACTTCCAGGCCCTTGAGATTTCAATGGGGTGGATGCAAAACATGTGTATAAGGGCTAAAAATTTATGAACCAAACTTGTAATATATAATCGGGTGAAGAGATAATGAACACGCTCTATTCATTTTTTCCATTTTGGACAACGCTGGTGAACAATTGTAGTTTTTAAAAAGACGTCAAATGCTTCGAGAATTCATATTATATGTTCAAGAACAATTGCGTGGGAATACGGAAAAAGAAACAGAACATCATTTGCTCGTCAAGAGCGTATTTTCTGTTTTCCAGATGAGTAGAATTAAGCAAAGAGCGCACATTTCAAGACAATGAGGCCACACGCAGTGCACACGGTTTCTTTCAAGAAATTTTTTCCTCATCCCACACGCAGAAAGACTGACCACTTGACTCGAACCATGCGTGATCTGCTGGAACGAATAAAAGCAAAATACCTAATCAATTATAAGACACTCGGTAATTTTGCGTACAAGTCCAGATCAGGACATACAAATTTTCTGACAAAACGAGGCGTTTCCCATATACGGGCTACTTCCGATACAATAAGTCAGATGTGGACCACACATGTGTGAGATGAAGTTTTTGTAAGCAACAGACGCGATGGCCTCGATGTTCATAAGAGTGCGGACCGCGATCTCGAATTAAGTCCTAACGAGAACAAATCCCAAAAATAAGGTGAACTGTGCTCAACTGCAGTGAGCAATCCGCCATCTGCTGCCGTGCGAATAACTGCCTCGTTAACAACAAGCAAATTACAGCATAAGTTGCTATCTCTGAGAGCACACGAAGAAATGCTACGATACTAGAAAGAAATATCTTCACGAAATAAGTATCTTCACGAAAGGAAATATTCTCACAAGAACGAGGTACTCACTACAATTTATTCTTTATTGGTATGGTTTCATCACTCATAGAAAAGTGTTCTCGCTTTAGCAAAACCTTCATTTTCAGCAAGTGATGTTTCAATAGTTCATGCTCATTACTCGCTTTTTTCATTTTGGTAGTAAAATTTTAAAAACACCTGTACTCTTACCTCGATGCCCACCGCTTGCCCTTGTTTAAATTTCGCATTTTCCACCAGCAACAATGTAACCACGAAATTTCCATGAATACCAATATCGCTAAGATTTGAATGCGTACCATTGTTATCGTATAATTTTTGACCTCAGAAGCAAACGATATTAAAGGTATCTCCGACTACAGACTCGCCCTCATCAATGGTTACCTTCACGACACAGTTTGAAAACGTTGGTTTAAAGACCCACTAGTTACATTACTTTTATAGGGTTCATTTTAGGAACGCGTACTCTTTAACGCATATCAACAAGCTGATGCATTATCAGCACGCATAATCACTGTTAAATATGCGCTACAATCGTATCACTTCGATAGGAGCTCAGGAATCCAACTTACCTTCATAAAAGTGCTTTGTCCACAAGTGTAGCAAACGAAACACAAGAATGAAAATTTCAGTAACAAGGTTTGCCCCCTATTCTCCAGGCATGTTACTGTACATGGAGCAGTTCGACTCAGCACACACACGTACAATATACTCGCAGGTTGTGTCAAAGAGTATACATGAACGCGCGAAAACTATATCAAAGCACAAAATCAAACAAAAATCATTGACTTTCACCTTCTTACTTCTTCTAGAGAAAAACTCACATCTGAAGATAGTGATTGAAGGCACAACAAACTCAGGTGAAGACCACAGATGAAGCTTGTTTAAGCTAGTCAAAAGGGCAATATAAACCACAGTGGCTGAAAATTGTTCAAGTGAAACTCACATGCACTTGCGTGACACATCACTAAAACGTCTCGCAATGCTTCAGTCTAACCTTTAAACTAATAACTGGGCATAAAAAAAAAGAATTATAAGCAGGTGACAAACAAGTGCACGGCCTCGCCCTCGAGATGCTAACCCACGTTCGTTAAACTGAGCTTCATCCAGAGTACAGCTGATCATGAGCAAGAGTCGGGCAAATAAGACTACGGAAGAGCAGGGGGATCAATGAGAAACTACAGCCTCGGAAGCATGAGGCGTCATGCTGAAGTTATGATGAATTCGAAAACGAACTTCACTGCTTGCAATGCATGTGCTCAGTTGAGTAGTTAATGTTCTTGCAGAAACGAGATTCACCTTTACACCGGTAATAAAAGTAAACTAAATTAGGTCTTGCCGCGTGAGCTTAACCCATGTGATCTGACAGATGAGCGCAAAAAAAAAATGTGAATAAAGCAAGAACTAGCACCATCGGTATTGTTCAATCGAAGTTGGCTCATAACACAGTTGAGAGTACTGAAAAATTGAAGAAAGAAGATTTACGGAAAACTGATGAATTAATTCAACTTAATGTTATATCGACAAACGATTTTTAGCTGCACGAATTCCAGCACAGGTCGCTAGGACAGCTCTTGTGCCTCTTCTACCCAACCTTCTGCTCCAAAACAACTTTGAAACTTATAAAGACGAATTTCCCAGCCACCAAAAAAATAAAAGTGTGCAAAACCGTATTTCAGCACACTATTTCAATGACCAGAAGTCTCTACTAGATATTGCAACAAAGTAAATCATCCTGCACGCGATGCATAATATGATACCATCTTTCATGTGGGAAGAAACTTTGTGTTGCGATCGTTTTATGACAATCAACACAAGACAACTTTCAAATATGACACCCAAAGCTTTGATTGAAGAGTAGGAAGTGAGGAAGTACCACGATCTTCATGAGCAGAGAATGAGGAAACGAGTCGATCTCCACCATGACTCATGCCGTCCGGTCCTCCCCAAGCTGTGGGTCACCATGCTCCACAGCTGGACACAAGGACATCACGCACTCGAACTTTGTTCAAATTAGCACACTTGATGCCGCCAAATGTGCCCAACTACGACATGATTGCTCCAGTCTTATTTTGGACAGATAGTCGAGAAATTTTAAAACAAACGAGACATGGAGCCTGCATTATGTTAAGCGTTGAAATTTCAAATGAAAATCAATGACGCTCTAATAGTTTGACGACTTCGCGTAAAAAATGAAATTTGTTGTATGCGTTCACAGATACTAAAATTAGATTATTGTTCTATTGAGATATGAATAGAGTCCTGAACATTATAGACACAATTCACTACGTCAATACGTATATTAAATATGGTTTGCACAACCATAATTTTAAAAAATTTCTGTCACAGAAAGGGCACACCAGTTAATCAAGAATTTGGGAAATGTAACCTTTTAAAATCCAAAAGAACCATCGATCGTTCATCGTGCGCAGAGTAATAAAAAGACGTAAAAATAACTGAACGACCGTCGACCAACTCAGTGGTTTGTAGAATTGCAAACATGAAAATGCATAGCTCATATCCTCAAAAATTTTATGCTTCGTTTCATATGCAAACATTTAGGACAACAATGGAGTGCGCGGAACTGAGTTGACCGTAATGAAAATGTATCTACAAGCTATTCTAATTTTGTAAAATCAGTGCACTGAAAACGGACGAGACAGAAAATTGTTGCAACTTTCAACGACATCAGTATTTGTCACAAAATTTCTTCAACCAAACGTGGCTATGCATAAAATAAATAAAACACGTATAACAGCACCAATCTTAAAAACAAGGTTAATCCTCCTATACACTAATACACAGTAGTTGCTTGTTTGGTTGTTGGCTCTTTTTTTTGTCACGCTCTTAAGGATTAAGATAAGAGAAAATTTACGGGTCCGTACTCCCAAACTAAGCAAGACGGTCAAATAAGGCACTCTTTATCAGTGATACTGAAAATAACATTATTTCATGTCAGAGTCACCGTAAATACGATAACATCTCAATAATTTAACATCATTTGTCCCACCATTTTTGACGGAGAGCATTTATTAGTGTTTTGAATAATTCTCCTGTCAACAATTTAAACTAAATAAAAAATCAAATGATGAAGGCAACCAATAGGTATAACACTTGGAATTTATCTCTAGTAACTGCAAAACCCAGTCTAAATTAAAAAAAATAAAAACGATAATCTAATCTTTCAAAGCATTATCACATTAGATGGTCATCAATTCAAACACATGAGTGCTCATGAGCTGGAACACTAATACAAAAAAATTGAATGGATTGCCTGAGCGAGCGCAGATCACACTGTTCGCGCAATAAAGGTTGTGCTCTGTCGAGTTCAAACACAAGCCTTCAAGAGGAGTTCATCAGGCAACAATGGAAGAGAAGAGGCAATGTCAGTCCACTAATGACAGCCTGGCCTTGACAGCAGCGGTGCGGCGGGTGAGAAAGCGAGTAGCCTAGTCTCACCACCACGGCGTTCGGCGGTGCCTTACTTATCGGTTGAACGATTTCACGAAGCTTCAACCAATCGCACAGTTAGAAATTATCTTTCTAATCTTCAAACTTTAACCATAGAACTTACGAAAAACTGTTTGTGCGTTACTGTGGAAACTATCTAGCGAGTCATTTATCTTTCTCGAATCAACTCATTCGTATTCTATCACTGTTTAAAATATCATTATTATATGACAATATAGTTTGCGGTGATTTCAACTCGGATTTCCTCAATCATGAAAACTGCGAATAAACATGCAGTTTTTTTATTGCGATGCACTCGAAATCCCTTCTTCCAATAGCCTACACGTGTCTTGTTAGACTCTGCTACTCTATTTGGCAATTAATTCTTGGCAGATCCAAATGATATTCCCTCGCGAATTTTAACTTCCGATTTATCTAACCATTTTCTGGCTTTCTGGTAAAAAAGAACATGTTCAGTGTATGAAATGAGATGCAGGCTGAAACTTATCAATACCGGAGTATAAATGAGTCTTACTTATGAAGAATTGGCACTTCGATATCAGAATCAATTTTTTCACTAATCGTTAATTAATGGAGAAATAATCGATGCCACACACATTGACAATGTGTTGTTGAGTTTAAAATATATCATCAGTTCTGCGTATAATCAGAGCTGTCCATTCATTACCCGCAGAAGTACACAAACAAGCAAACAGGGAAAAACTTTGCACTACTAAAGACATTGTTATCAATATTAATCAATGGCATGCATACAATGTATTACTCAATGACGAGTAAATTGCTTCAGTTGTACCAAAGAGGCTCAAAAATTACGTAACGAATTAATTAAAATGTTTTACGCTCAAATTTTCTCAATTCAAAAACGGCATTACGAAAACTTGGCGTCGGCTTAATTCAATTAGTTTGTCATGGTCATAGTTTAAAGCTTCCTATTCACATAAAATGTGATCCGAAAAAAACAGAAAAAAGAACCATTTAGAATGGACTACAGAAGGTGAGGAATCAATGCACACTGCGTGTTCCCACCCAGGATCTCCTCCGCATAAAAATAGCACGCTAAGTAGGAAAAGAAAAGGAAGACAAAGAAGAGATAGCGAAGAAGGTGAGAAAATTGAAAGCAATGTTGACACGGAAGTAAGAAGTTCCCATGACTAGCTGAAGCTGAGGTAACCTAAGAGAGTCCTCCTTATGACGCCAATCCCTGTAGCATAGGATAGACAAACCTACCTAACCTAAACCTATTGCCTACGGTCTATTCTATGCCTCGTGGGGGTTTAAATTAAATTTACCGACGAAAAAACGTACGACAGACAAAGAAGAATCTATTACTTAGGATAGTGTAATGTATTACGAAAAAAAGGGCGTAGTAAATCTCATCAATGATTCTTTGGTCAACATAGGAAAAATATTGCTGATAATTTTACCACAGATTCCCCTCAGCACTTGAAATACACGGAACATATTCATGAAAATAACTCATTTTTCTTCATACCTATTAATGCTTTCGATGTGCTAGACATCATATATATCATGAACAATAAATCAAGAGGATTGAAATCGTTCCCTTTGAAATCCTTAATTTAATATCTCGGGTCCTTCCAAAGTTTACAATCTCTTCACTTGCACTAGGCATTCTCTAAACTCTAAAAGTTACCTGGGTAACTCCCATCTTTAAGAATGGAGATGAAACCTGAGTCAACAAGTATACACCTGTGTCCTCCTTCCAATCTTCAGTGAAATATTAAAAAAAACTGTTTACAAAAACTCTACTCTTACTTTCAACAGAGTATTTCTGTACAACAAACAGTATGGCTTCAAATCGAAAAAAATAAATAACGTAGGTCATTCGCAATCATCGACAATATCTTTGCTCAAATATCGACGAGAGAAAGCTAGTATTTTTTGTATTTCTTGATTTTCTTAAAGCCTTTAACTACGTAAATCACAACATATTGCTCTCGAAGCTTGACTGCTTAGAAGCTCTTAGAAGGTTCGCTCTTAATTGGTTTAGAATTTAAATCATACCTGACAAATCAAAAACAATACAATGCCCCGCAAAATTTTACGATACACAATTAAAAATGCGATTTTATGAATATATAATCATCAGAGGTTAATGAAACTTTCTCTGTTCACACATGCATTTAACACGTTGACTCCGATTCTTCACAAAGGTAAAATTACATACCGACAGATATCTCTACTGTGAATTTAAAAATGATGGATTTGGGTTTCACAAATTTGGTTACTCTATTAATTTTCTTTCTTATCAGAA
>VOMN01030161.1:0-65854 GCA_014899125.1 Orchestia grillus
TTAGCTCTAATTGCTGTGGACTAAGCGAAAATATTCTGGAAAGAGTAACCTACAGTTGATCACATTTCATCGATAATTTTGTTTCTTTATCGGAACCAAATATACAACAATATTATATTTAGAGGTATCTGAAGTTACTGCAAGATATCGAATACGCAAATAAGCGACTATATCGTGTATAGCGTCACAAAAACTGAAGTATTTAGAATTGAAATGAGACGAATAATCAAACAACTTGAGTAGTCATTTAACACTAACCTGCATTCAAATATTTCAAACAGTATTTGTAATTGCCTTTAGCAGTAATCGCCTGAAAAAACAAAATTACTTTGTTCCCTGCAAAATTACTTTGTTCCCTGCCCCATCTCGTAGTCTTCAAACATATTCGACAGAACTGGATGGTTCGAAATATTTTTCCCTCCCAGGCTCTTGTTATGCGCCAGCCAAACGCAAGAAAAAATTATGCGTTCTACAAACTTTGGTCCCACAACCGTCATATTTCTGTGAAAATCTCTTCATCTTGGAGCTTTGCAAAGTGCCGTTCCGCAACTTAGAATTGTCATCTTTAAAGGATGCCTGGGAGGCCGAGGTAAGTTTGTTAAGTTTTATCTGAGCGCCGAGTAGAATTAGAAAAGAAAAGTGTCAGCTCGAACTGCTGGTCGTATCTCTCAGACCCAAGTTTTTGGATAAAATAGAATAGATGGAGCAATTGGCTGTCAATGAAATCTTAATTTGAGGCCACTTATCCGCAGTGAGATAGTCCGCACCACCGAAGTGGCTTCGCTGGATAATCTTCCTGGCACTATCGCCACCTGGAATCAATTGAAATTGGAAAGCTGCGCTTGAAATTTCGAACAGTTTTTGGGAAGACGAGTACTAATTTGCTTAGAATTTCAATTAACGATACATTATTCGTAGCTTGTTGAAAATGATGGTTTGGTTACGCTGACAAGCAGATTCAGATGCGGTGAAAATATTGTTTCAGTTTAGAGACTGAAGTTTTAGGTTTTTTAGTAAATTGACTACCTATTAAACAGGAGCTGATTGGCATGCTTCTCGACCTAAGATAGTCTTGCACAACAGTGTAGTACAAAGCCAAATTATATTATTGACTCGTATGTGACCTTGGCCGTGTACTTACATCACCACTGTGACTAAGTCAACTTATATGAGCATTGTCGCGGTGATTTCAGGGCAAGGCGCTTGCTTTTACCCTCACTATGAAGAAATTTCGCTTTATTTGAGAAGCTCTGGGACACGGGTCAGCCACGAAAAATAAACTGTGCCTCACATGAGACTTTCAGTTTTCAAAGTAGCTGTGTTCAGGTCATGGATTCCACAGGCTTCGAATTACCCTAAAGTACCGTGACAGCTCCCACGTGAATAACACAGTTCACAATTGAGAAACCAATGCGTTACAATAGCACCGGAAATAAGACATCGTTTAAAATATCGATTTGGGATTAATACCACGGTCCCATGATACTATGAGTAGTTCTACGATGGCTAAATCTGCAAATATTTTTCTTCGGTCAGAATTTTTGTCTCTTTCATATTGTTGGCGTAAAAGCGTAGAGGGAAAAAAACCCTTGGAACTTTCTGGTAAAAAGCAGGACTTTGAAAGCTGCGCTAAGCCTTTTCACAAATTCAAAACCGCTCAGTTATGCATTTGTGAGGGCATGACTGCCTGTGAATTCGATGTGAGTCCATTGTGCGGCTCGTAGCGCTGCGAGTTCGATAGCATCAGGCTGCTGACATCAGCAAAATTTTCCCAGCGATGAGGAAAATATCGGAAAGCTGAGATCTCCTTTGAGCAGATTTTGTGCAAAATGCTGAATAAATGCCGAAGAGTTTTCTGCCTCGTTCTTTGATTTGCGAGTATTATTCGCTCGTAAGGAACGCCTCGTGCGGTGATGCCGCGATACGAGCAAGGAAAGATGCTCTCGAGCTCGTGTTCGAGCGTAAAATATCTCTAACTCATCGCCACGATGGACGAGTACGAGAATTGCGGACCTGAAGGCGTTCTTTGATTTTCTTGGTGTTACGTTCGCTCTCAGACTGGGTCTATTTACCCTTTCTTACAGTATCTGCAAATTTCAGGCCTATATCAGGTTTAAATTATAATCTAAACATACTTTTTTTTACTATTTCTTGCTACTTATCATGTTCATCTACATACATACCTAGGGAAGGACGAGTTTTAGAAGAAGACAAACTTGCGTACATTTTCAGAAAAGGAATATTAGGTGGTACAATAAATTTGAATTTTTAGGCAAAAATATTTCTTCTTAAATGCTTGTGGATGTTATTTTTCATAGTTGTAATTTTGTTCCATCGTCAACATCTGAAGCCTCTGTTTTGACACAGAATATTTTTATGGCCATTTTTTAGAGCAAGATACCTTTGTTAGTTGTGCGTTAAAGATAAGTCAATTTTTCCTGAAAAGATGCTACGAACATGCCATCGACTGGCTCCTCATAGGTCATGAGACCAAAAACTCTTTCAGGCATTAAAGTCAAGTTTTTCTGCAGATTAAAGGTATCACTCAACCCATTGTACGAGCACGTGTTTTTTCTTATTCTCAGGTACCTATATGTTTTTCATAGGAAACCTTAAAACTGGAAATATACTAAAATAAATCATAACAAGTCCTCAGTCAAATACCGTCATTTATTCTCCATGTTGAGAATAACGTTACATGGGTTTTCTGAAAAAATATTCCCGTGGCTATGGCCCTAAAGCTTTTTTATACTTACAGTTCTTTTGCTATGAATTAAATGAAGCACAAATATTACTTCCGCACTCGGGAAGTTGCGTGCAGACCGGGATTCGCTTCCTGGAAAAACTTTGTACTATTTTGCAGGTAACAAAATTTTTATGAAAAAATTCAGGCTAATTTTACGAATTGAACATTCATCAGGAGAGTCATTTACACTCCTTTGGCTCAATTTATTTACCCTACCTTAACCCGACCTTATCTAAAACCGGATCCTCTTTTCATGGTATTCATCAACACCGTCGAGCCAAGCGTCTATCTCATTACTAAAGAATTCGATAGACGACTTTCGAGCCTAAAATCCCTGATTGAGTGTCTGTCCTCAAATTGCTGAAATTCTTGTCTCAAAAAGATTATTCACTGACTCGTGACTTATAATGTGTGATGTTATCTTGTAAGAATTTTAAATGTTCCCTTTACCTCAAGAAATAGCGTCCGAATTAGAGGAGATGGAGCACAGACCCAGGAGCGGGTTGGCCTCTCCTCCGGCTCCGAAACGTACTTTATGCAATTATCCTTCACCGCTGACATTATTCTCTTTAGTTTGTCAAGTTCTTTTTCGATTTAAAGGAAAAACTCGAACCTTTTTAAACCCTGCTGAAGATAGGACTTTAAATCTTGTTAACGTCCCCTCATACTGATGATGTAAGATAAGTTATTTTCAATAAATAATCCTCTTTCATTGCCAAACTGTGTAAACCTACGAACCAAATCTTCAAGTCAAAAATGATCGAATTTAAGCTCCGAAAACACAACCTGCGCACAGTTAAACTACGCCATTAGTCTAAAAATTACTAATAGTTTATGTTTTTTCACATGCTCTAAGCTATGAACTTATCGAAATTATTGAAAATTCCGAACCAATGCGTTCTTATTAATAATTAGATCATATGATAAGATCATATTAACTCTTGCATCGTACGTGTGAACAAAATTGACCAGAGTTCAAAATTGAATTTGCATAAAAAGCACCCTTAAATATGCTGCTATCACCATAGTAAATTTTACTGAGAACGATGTACATCCAAAAATAAAGGCTTGACCATGCCTTCCTTCGCAGAGAGATGGGCGAGGGCATTGAAAAGTCACTGTATATCTCGATTATAGTTCTCGATTATTCTTAGTTTTGTGATCTCTGTTGTACGAGTTTGTTACTTCTCATAGTTTGGCCTTACACATTCATGTCAACTTGTGGTACTGCAGATCTCCTTTACTTTTAGTTACTGATAAATTTTCTTCCTGGTGCCTTTAACAGCAGGGCTAGCTGTGTTTCTTCTGTACTGAATGTAATCGAATGATAATTCTTTTAGTACCAGCGCTGCTTGCCCTGCTGTGCTTTTTTGTTTCATTATTCTGTGCAATGTCTCATTGTCACGAGATAATTTAATCTGAATGCTAATCAGCGATGCGTCTTTCAAATTCGTGTTAGGAGATTACAATAAAACTTTAAGATCTTTACATTACCAAATATGATGTGTAAGGAACAAACTTCACTAAATTGAAACTTGTAGCGTGTAAATAGCGCAAGTTGAGGCCTCTACTCGTTATCCCTCATTAATTAATGCTGAATTAGAACTCACATCTGTGAAATGGAAAATATCTTTCCGATCACTAAACACTACGACGAAGAGAGGAAGCTTTTGTCAACAATGATTTATTGATCACTTCGAAACCAGCCATTTCCTTACTCATCAACTAACTGAACCCCGCGCACCACGTACTGCACGAGAACTGTGGTAAATGAAAGAAACATTCATTCTTTCATTCGCCTGTTGTATATTGATGGCTTTAAAGCTTAAAATTCTATATGCTGAGAAACTGGTTTTGCCCTTTGTTTCGGTATTGATGAATACTGAACAAAAATAGGTGTTTTAAATGAACTTTCTTTTCTGTCAAAAAATTTTGTAGTTCAATTTTATTTGCTGTGTTTTAGCTATTTCTTGTGAAACAACAGTTCGCGCAAAAAGGAAAGATTCATATCCGGAATCATAAGTCGGTGCCCAAGGTACGCACTAAATTCCTAGCTAAAATCAAGATATTTCGATTGCCTGGTGAGACCTCATGGCTTCCGTAAAGTCGTAGCTGTAGACGAAGATATTACACCTCGCAAAAATTGCACTGAGTGGGTGAATCCAATTACTGCCGCTCTGATAATGAGCGAACCCAGGTTGTTGCACGCTCGTATTAATTAATGTAATGATTGCAAGCGACGTAATAAGCCTGATCTTGACGAGCTGGCCTGATTACTGCTGCGAGGCCGTCCTGAAAGAGCTCCAAGCATCATTATTTTACTGGAAATACGTTAGAGATGATTGCTTCAGGCTTAAGGGTCTTCCAACAGAACGTGCTCTGCTTGAAAATGTAAGCGTTTTGCTGTACTTACACCCACGATATTCTCGATTTCTTTTGTGAATGAATGTCCTGCTCACGTGATAAAGTTTGCGTCTACTTTCAATGTAACGGAGGATTTGAAGAATGGAAGCGTTTTCATGTAGTTTCACGCATAATATTCTCGCAAAGGATCAAACACGTAGTTACCTTCGAGCTGTACGTTAAAACAGCTACCTCCAGTTCGAAAAGAGACCCCATTTAGCACTTCCGTTATTTTGACGTTGGCAGTTTCTGTATCCTACCATGTAATAGAACGCAGAGTCCTCGAGCGTAGACCCTCTTGAACTTCTGTGCCACCGCCAGATGTGAAAGTTACATTATATTACCATGCGAAAATTTACAATCCACTCTTTGGAGCCGGCGGACTCAGTACGTGCCAACGCTGGACTGCCAAAACGCATCGCAGACGTTCTATTGAAAGAGAAAATTTTCTATTTTCTTATTATTGAAGCGGGTATTCCGAAGCCACTTAGGATCTTTCTTGAGGCGTCTGTCGAGGAAATGGAAATTCCATCATACTCAAGAGGAGGAAATTTCATCGATCCCAGGCCGTGAGGAGTGGGCGGGGTGGGAGGTACAGCTGTCGGCTGGCTTATCTGACGCTCCAGCTTTCTATGGTCCGGCTCCATAAAGCCTTTGAATTTCTCTCAAACGAGGCCCTAAAAATGCGAAGAATAGAAAGCAAAGAATTCATCAAAAATCCACGAATATTTCTTCCCAGAAAAGTTCAGACGCTGCGCTGTTTGACGCCAGCAGCGAAATTTTGTGACGGCAAATATTTTTTTTCTGAGTCGGGGTCATCAGACCAGCGGAAAAGCTACCAAGTGACAACTTCAAAAATGTTTCGTCTGCCTATGAATAGAGGAGCTCATGCACATTATTCTACTTCATAGCTGTAGTATTAATTCACGGCGAACAATTAATAAAATTTTGTACTATCTGTCAGTTTTTCAATTCAAAATCTCTTGTTCAAGCCACATGAATCTAGTTAACTTGGCCAGATGGAAAACCTTGCAATTTAACTCCTTGACCAACAGTAAACCAAATTTTCTATCACCAATCGATAATAAAAATACTCTTTGATACTGACAGCAAGACATTTGGCTATAGACACCCTGGACAGCATCAGAAACAATACTCAAACTACGTTGACTGAATGTACACAATTCTTGAACCAACTGAAGAACAACTAATTAAGGCTAGTATACAAGGCCGCGTCTCAAAAGATCATAAATCCAGAAATTGCTTCTCTGCCGCTTTTGAAGTCAAATTTGGTTCTGCCGCCCGCCTTTAGAGGCAGGGATAACTTAGTCAGCATAATGCTCAGGCCCCCGTGTTGCGGATCTCCTTTGAAAGTCTTACTACAACTTGGGGCCAGATCCAGGTTTCACCTTAACGATCCGTCTCCTCGAGTTCCGAGAAGTCCTCTCAACTTTTATATCGAAGAGAACTTTTCGGCATATTTCGAATTAGAGCCGTGCCTCTTGCCCGGCACAGTGATGAACTTCACTGGCGAGTCCCATTTGATTAGATGTTCCTCGCCCGCACGCACCTGACAACACCTGGGAAGATCACTAAGTGATAATTGCCATTCCGGTCCCTCGTGCAGCTCCGGGCTCTTTGACAGCCACTGTATCTTCTGGGCAGCTCAAGAGCTCGTTATTGTTCTTACTCATTGAACATAATGAAACACGTATGAGCTAGCAATAGATTACGTTGCTTCGTTTAGCAAAGTTGACGTTTGATACGATAGTAGGTCCCGTACAGTTGATGTGGATGTTGGAAACATCAGTCACAATTATCGAGATTTTGTCAGGTGAGTGGTAATTGTAAGCTTTGTGAAATTACTTGCATCTCTGAAGTAACGTTTGAATTCTTTTCAAGAAGCTTACTTTATGTATTATTGTAATCTAACCTCCTAGACAGTCTTCATTTTTCCAACGTATATAATTGAATCTTGCATGGATAAAATACTGTTAATTGATTTGTACGTTAATATACATTGTAATTTCTTTCAAAGTAAACAACTTTAAAAAGGAAGCTAAAAGGAGTTTCCACCTTCCCTAATAATAATGACAAGGTCCCCAGCAAGATTGTTGTGAATATAACGAGTCCACACAGAAAACCAGACCACCAAATGTCAGATCAAAAAACATTTGTACATCTTGAACTAGGAGCAATTAGTAACAAGTCTTTCATTCCAAACGCCCGGTATTGCATCAGAGGCAAATTTAGGTCTGTATTCATTTTTCAGCAATTTAAAAAACAGCGCATTGTTGCGAGGAATATTCTCCTCTGTTCATTCGTCTAAAACAATTTCTATTAGAAAATTTCCCACTTTTTTTTCATTTTCCACTTTTCGTAAATCAACAGTACAAAAAACAATTTACTCTATTCTATAAATTAAGCGAAACTTGTTTTATGATGTGATATTATTTCTGATTTTCGAACCTGTTCTTTATTACCTATGTCACACAGACACAACAACGCTTGCATAGCCATTTTTCCCCTTCCCTCGCGGTAAACGCGTATAGCACGACAACGAGCGGTACAAAGGCTAAATGCTCCCACGGGCGCGGAAACCGAGATTTGATAAAAAAATCCAATGAATACAGTCCTCATTTATGGATAAGATCTTAGTAGAAAGGATCTAATAAATACTTTCATTCATAAACCAGTTCTCAAGTTAAAGAAATTTATTAAATACTTCCATGTATGGATGAGATTTAAATAGAAAAGACTCCAAATAACAATTTGACCTGTGAGTAACTGGAGGTTAAAATCCGCAATTTCATTTATTTTATCGAATAACTCACGTGAAACACTTTATTCTGAACTTTAGGCAACCAGCCTCAAAGAAATAGAATTAAAAGTGTTCTCTATCATTTCTGCTCGTGGTTCTGCGTCGTATTTTTTCGTTAAAAATACGTAGCATCTGTTGAGTATTACATGGGTCTCAGAGCGACGCCCGTGAGATTAGCGAGGCTAACTGATAAAACATGTGTTTCCGTCTTGTATCACTGATACAGATCTTCCTCTTAAAGCCAAATAATTTACGCTTAGGAAAGATCCTAAGTTAGGAGTGAATTTTTTATACAAATACTCGACTTCTTGACGCAGGAAAATGTCATTTATTGTGCTAAGTTGCTCAAGATTCAGCTTTGATGCCGAAGACTCGCTGAGTGACATTGAAACAGTGAAAAGAGTTCTGCGAAGATCTTAGGCTGCTGTAGAGTAAGCATTTCGTGCACTTATATTTACGATATTTTTGATGCACACAAGCACTCGTAATCGTTTCGTAAAGTGGAAGAAGACACTTTTGAAACCTAGTTATAAATACTCATTGTTCGTTCACACGAAAAATTTGCATTAAATACTAAAAGGTTTTACTTTCAAACTACGGGCGACAATCAGTTTTACGCTCAGCATCTGTCCAAACGACGCACGTGTGGCCCGAGTCTGGTGTGTTTCGAGCCAGTGCATAGAATTGCCCTCTTGCTGATGCCTCATCCTGGCACTCGCGAGTGATTTAGTGAACTCAAGGAAGCCTCTGCTCACGTATTGTTGCCGGACGTTACGCTCACCATAAATTTCCTCTTTGAATATGAAATACTCTTGTTAGGGGAAATGAACGTATTTCTGTTCTGCTCGCGCGCTCTCAGCTGGCACGACTTGGAGAATATATCCACCGAAACAAAAATAACATTTATAATTAAATCGATGCCTCAGGTGAAGATAGCGAATATATATATATATATATATATATATATATATATATTCGATGTAATTGTAGGGTATATATCCTATCTTTAAAATCTAGCTTCCGGTCGTCAAAGGCGGCTGTGGGTTTGATGAAGTCATGATCACTGAAGATTTTGGCGAGTTTCTCTAGAAAACTTTTTACAACTGTCCGAGACGCCATCGAAGTGAGCAGACGACTTGAGTTTTTGAGGTGCTCTACGACGTGAAAAACCTAAGGCGAGCCAAATAGTTCGCTTCCAAATACTCTCGAAATGAAAAAGTTGACGAATTGTTAGCGGAATGTCTGGCGAAACAGCACCGTCGAAATGGAAGTCAGAGGAAGGAGCAATTTTGCGAGCCAGTCTTTAAGACGTCCTTAGGACGCTATAAAATCTTGATGAGAGACCGACTCCCAATGCTTGCCAAGAAATCACAAGCGAACCGACGACGTTTTGACTTCCAGAGGCGACTTGAAGAAGGCTCGTAAATGGCCCTTCACCGTTGCAGATCCCACTCTCCTCGCCAAATAAGTCGAAAATGCTCAAAAGAATCCAAGAATAGCAAAATCTGTCCAGAAGTGGCCTCAAATTTGGCCAAGGCACGGCACAAAGCGAGGTATTCATTATTTTATGACTTCCTTGAAGTGATGATCTTCATTCCTTTAAGAGGCCTCTAAAGGAATGCTTCACAGATATATGGTTTTAGAAAACAACAAATTTTCTTACATCATGAATTTTCCAACTAAGTGCGAGAATGCTTTGTCGAGAGTCTTTCAAAGTTGACATTTAATTTGAGGAATGTATTGTTATGAAGCAAGTCATTCGGTATAAAAATATCAAATAAAGGTTTTGCCAGAGACTTCGCTCGCATTCCGCGAATTTTACGTGTGATAAGAAATAACAATTATTTTTTTCAGAATGAACAGAGACGTAAAATTGTAAACTTATCCATGCAAGCTCTTTTGTTTGTTATTATTTATTTGCTCAGAAAATGTCCCGCTTGCAGAAGCTTGAATATTCTTCTCACACTCATGTTCGACAGTCAGTACGTAATATCGCCCTGATTACTAATGTGCGCGACACACGACTGGCTATTTAATGTGCGAGACACACGATTTGTTATTTAATGTGCGTGACACACGACTTGTTATTTAATGTGCGCGACACACGACTTGTTATTTCATTCGAGTTAGTCAAAATGCTCATGCTACCAAAAACGTGACGGCTCGAATTGGTTCTTTTTCTTGACACAGTGGCATGGCGCTAAAAGAAGTCCACGAGATGTTCGCCGCCCAATGAAAGCCCAAATCTTTTTGCTCTCAGCATCTGGGGCCTCATGAATTCCACTTCTTATGACCGTAATATATCCTCTCATGCTGTCTATTATAAAAATACCAAAATTGTGCCCCAAAAACACAGTGAATCAGCGTACATTAATTGGTTTTCGTTACGAAACATACATTCATTAATAAATTTTAGGGTTTTGTTTTCGATCATCGCAATGTATTTTTAATAGGTTATCATTTCTTGCTAAACTGAAGGAACTTTATCACCTCGCTAGTGCTATTAACAAATTTTTAAAAAATGACCCGCCGTAACTTCTATAAGGCAAATGCAGCGCATCAGACTTAGCTTTCTGAATGAGACCATGCCTGTTTTCTCAGTCTTGCGAGGGTCCTCATGTCTGAAAGTGACAATAGTTTCGAAAATAGGCTTAAAATTGCACGCTAAAATTATTTTTAAATATATCTTATAGGTAAACATTAGAAATATTTGACTGTTATGACGAAGTTTGAATATTCTTTTTCATTTTTGTCCCTGACTGAAGTTCTGAATAAAAACACACTTCGTCCTTTCCTGTAAATTTTCCTCACAAATCCTTTACTTGCCTTGTTGGGAAATCCCACCCAACCTGCACTGTCAGAGCTGTCGGTGTCATTTTGGGGTTCTGTGGTGCTCCTTAGATCTGCAGTGCATACTCCTTTCCTACCATGGTAGGCCTGGGACTTTTATCGTTTTCGGCCTTCAGGATAAAAATAATTTCTGATGATACGTTCACAGGTTGCGGTTGTCGCTCCTCACCCTGGCTAGTGAACGTCACTATGCCATCACTACAGCGCTGTTTCACCTGCCCTCTTGTTTCATCTGTTCCCCTGCGGCATCAAAGATGGATATTCTTGTAAGAAAAACCTCGTAGCACTCTGGATTGTCGATTTTTACATAACTTATTCCACCTCATCGAAAGTTAAACGTGATCGACACAGTAACGGCAGTTTACAAGCGACTGCATTTGAATTGTAAATTTCGACTTAAAAACTTTGATAACATGTCTTGCATGAACTGAAGACAGGCTCTAAAATCCTTTTAGTTGAGTATTATCGAAGTCACTTACGTTAGCCTTGTTTAAAAGTGCAGATGTGAAATAAATAGGCCTTCAGGTTTTGGGCGTTGGTCTGGAAAAAGTTTATGCTTGTGATATTAAAATCATTAATTAAAATATGTAAAAAGTTTTCATTTATATGAGTTAATCTGATTACCTGTTGATATCATATTTATTACTTACTGTAATTGTATTAACGCCAAACTTAATTATTCAAAAATGTATAGATTCATCTAGTCATAAATTCGTTTTTCTAGTATATATTTAACAGCAATGTTACAACACCTGAAATTTCCATTGAAATATCCGTAGTCAACTAATTTTACCATTTTTTCAAATGATGTTTTTTGAATTCCCAGCAGTGATGACTGAACTTGATCAGAAATTTATACCAATCTGTAATAAGCTCGGACACCAAAAAGAAAGTTGGAGCTCTCGTTCATTTTTGTACGTCGAAACTTGAGAATTTGGGAACCATCACTTGAAGCGTCCTCGAAGGCAAGGTCTTGCTTTGGTGACAATGTTTTAGTTCGAGCGAAATGTGTTTACCGAAGCCCGGTGGGTTGTTTGCAGCCTGCCGGGTCTGTTTGCGGTCTTTATTCACTGTTTGCCTGAACGATAAACCACAGAAAGCAGCCAAGGCGTCTTCCAACCTCCAGAGGCCAGCGCACCTTGTAGTTAGAACGCCAAGTCTTCAGGAGTGCCAAGCAGGTCACAAATTGCTAACTTTATTCCAATCGATACAACTGTTGCAAGGCGATAAAATATTCACACACACACCGCCCTCGTTAGTACGACACTATTGCCAATGCTGAGAAGAAATTCTCGATGTAGGTCTGATTTCGAAACAGAATATAAACCCTAAGGATTAAATTACCACGCCTTCATACCAAGCTTACCGTCATTGCTGCCTGAGAAATACTAAGCTTTCAGATGAGCAACTTCAAATGGCGTCTCAGCTGGACAAGTCGCCAGAATGAGGCGCAGGAAGTGTAAGTCAACGGTAATGTAAAGCTTCAATCCTTCCTGAACACTTATTAAAAACAGTTTATTTGCAGAATAAGCTAAGCCATTGATAGCGACGGTAATATGGATAGATGCACTTATGACTAAGCACTAGTGCTTATTGGAATACCCCTTTGAAAAGCTGTAGTTCATCTAAATTCCTGCGACCGTCGAGTGTCTTCCAGTAGAAATTTTTCCCTGATGACGAGCAGTACAAAGACCAGAAACTTATTTCGAAGCGTTCACAGTATTTCTGCTGATAAATTTGAATCTTCCTTTTGTTAGGTGTGGCATCCTTTTAATGTCATTGAGCAACATGAACACGAGTGCAGCGCAGCTAACAAACATCTCTGGTCGACCAAACTCTCTCATTATCCCCTGCGCTGTGGCAGTGGATTTGAGGAGCATTTAATACCCTTGCGGTTCCTACTCTCGGGCGAGAAGCGAACTCGTTGTAAAGCACCCGCCAGATGTCGGTAATGGCAAAAGTTTAATTGCTTTAGCCATTGGATAATAACGCGGACGATGTTTGCGGTCTCATCGAATTCCGACTCGTTACGAAAAAGTTCCAATTTTGCAATACAGATGAGGATAGCACCATCATTTCTTGAGCAACTTTTGCCCTGTTAGCCGAGGTACGCGACGTAGAGCGCCAAGTTCCGCTCTAGACTTGTTACACTCGCGGCCTCCTCGTAAGGCGGGAGCTACAGAAAATTCCTAGCCTAAATTAAGAGGTGAGTTTTGATCGACAGGTGCCTTGCGAACATTCCACTGATACTTGCGTACTATAGTTCAATGCTATATTCGTTCATTTGAGCACAAGAACTCAGCGAAAAACGTGATTTGTAATAAAAGTTAGGGCCCTTAGTATAATTTTCTCGCCAGTGACGTAAATAAAAAATACGACGATTATCCCAGAAATGAATGACAGTGTAGCCCAACAACGTGAGGGGATTAGACAATTTATAGTACATTCGACTTCAAATCCTAAAGTCATTTAAGTTATCTTTTGACACACATTTATCGTACGCATTTAGGAACGGCAAAGGGCTTCTTCGCAGAGGCACATAAATATCTCCGTCCATAACCCCTAGCACGCATGCCACTATCTACTCCTGTCGCATAAATTATCATGAATTATATATGAATGTCCTGCCCGACATTAAACGACTTATTGCGACCTGTGTATCACATCGTGGAACTCACGTCGAGGAGGAACCATGAAAATTAAAGTTCTCCCGCTGCTTCACCTCTTGATTCGCCTCAAGTGAGTAGGTAACAAAAAGTGGGTCTGGAAACTCAGACAATACGCAAAAGGCAGGATGTTGAGCGATGTTGGAGCGCCAGCTCAGTGACCTGTGGGCCAGAGAACTGGAATTATGCATGATCTTCGGCGTGTGATGCACTTGTTTTGTCGGCTCCAAAAGTAGAATTTCTCTCGTTCATATCACTCGAAGGCTGCCCTGAACTTCGGCAAATTCAGCAACAAGGCAGGAGAATAATTGTAGGATTGCTCGTGTGAGAGTAACTCGCATTTCAAATTTTCGACGGGACTCTATCAAACCTTGCGCTTTTTTCAATGGCGATCGATGGCCGTTTTTACGGAACAATCTGAGCTTGATTTCATGATTCACTTGGCAAGTACATTTTTAGAGTAAAACTTATCTCATGAAAGTTTGGAGCGAAGCTTAATGTCATTCACTTCATGCAAATGAGTCTTACTGCTCTTAATACTTCCATATTTTCTCCATCTACACTAAACTGACGAGCCAAACTGAGATCAAATAAGCAAATAACCTAAAAACAAATCAGGCTTGCAAACACCGGCTTCTTAAAGTACAAACTTATTCTCCCAATGATTGTCCCCTTCGCCAGTCTGTACTTCAGCTGCTAGTGATAGGCACTGTCAGCATCGAGATTATAGTGAACTTTATCCCGAAACGCACACTAAGATGCAGGTCACATATTTACAGTCAGTAAATACAAAGCTTCAAAAGTATGTCCTAGGAGCTTAGTAACTTTTTGGGGACAATGAGTATTGTCTCTTTTAATCCAAGTCCAATATTTGTCCTTTCGCTGTTGATAGTCGTTCTGCGTCAAATATAAATGACTTGTACAATGCAAACCTTTCATACGCCCGTAGGGTTGGGCTCAATTATCGAAGGGAAAAGTTCCCCAGCATAAACCGTTCCTTTTTTGGGATTTTCGCAACGAATCACAAAATTCCTTCAACATTATGTAGAACGTCTTTATCGTTATCGCAGATTTTTAACACTACCTAAATTGTTTTTATCATCCTAGCAGCATTTTAGCGTTTTAGCGTGGGCGCATTTCCATTATCTGGAACGCATTTATCATTATTGCAGTCGTTTTAGCATTGTGCAGGACATTATCTAAAATGTTTTTATCATTTTCGTAGCATTTTTGACGTTATGTAGAACATTATCTAGAATGTTTTTAAACTGAAGTAACTTTTTACTCCATGAAGAACACTGAAAATTTCACGAAAAACTAAAACTTAGAAAACTGAGAAACTCCATCAAGAGCTTTATGAGTAGCTATCCAACTTGACGAATTCATTCTATCTCGTGCGAATTCTATCGTCTGTAGAATTTCATTACGTTGCTTCAGTTCGAAGCAGCCAAATAAAGAAATCAGATTCTTTCTCTGCGTGGTGGTGCAAAGGAACAACCCACAGTCCGCCTCCGCAGGCTTCCTCTCTCACATTCTTTACGACGGGCAAACTTCTCGAAATTGACCACTAACAGCCAAACCCTGAATCCTAATTATCGAGTTAATAGCTTCTTAATGAACAAGTATTCAAGATACTTTCGAAACTTTCTAATTTATCATCACAAGTTTTGGAGTTTAAATTGGTTTCTGATTAGCCAATTATCATATTAATTTATAATAGAGCCCATAGAAAGCCATGTACTGGAGAAGACTAATTCTTCTTTAGACGACTTGCGAAATGTCTTCTCGTCCTTTAACGAGGTCAAATCATTCCTTCTCTGCAGAATTGCACTGCCTTTACCTACTTATTTTTAATCCGAAGAGACTTTTCTGAAGAAATATTATCTCCAGTTTCTACATAGTACTTCAGCGTTGAAAAACATACTATGCAGCCCTCTAAAAACATTTCATTGTGCATGACGTAAACTTCATTTATTATAAAATTTGCCATAAATTGTATGTGTACACGTACGTGGTAATGAGTAACTAATTTTCTGAATAAATGCGAGGTTTGAACGCCATATTGGGACCAACAGAGCCACACGTTAAAACCTAATGTTCGTAGGATAATATAACGGGATACAGCAAATATTCTGAATTAAATTTATTAGTGTAATGATTTACAGTTAATTGACTCTGTATGTGAGATCTCACCGGCTGTGACCTCCTGGAGACGTTCTCTGGAGGAGCGAGAAGCGTTCACTGCATGGTCCAGGTAAGTGATTGAAATCCTCGTTTCATGGCCGAGTTCAGGAATTAAACATTGTTTTGAGGTCGATCGTCAGATACTTGACCTCACATCCAAAAATTGCCAGGATGCAAATCTTGTGAACTGGGGGGCCAAACGTCTCTAGATAAAAGCCGTGGCACATTTTCATTGAGGAAGTTCTGGTTAGATTTGACCCATGAACGTCGGCTGAATTTAAACGAACGTAACTTGCTTTGGATCGTAGTTTTTTTTAATCTAAAGTAGCATGAATGTCTCCATAATCTTTATATACTCAGCAGTGTTGAGTTTGAGTCCTGCTTCTTTAAAACAAGGAGGCATGATTTTACCATCACTTTCAACAAGGGCAAACTCCACGTCGAAGGCCGGATTATTACTGTCAATGGCAGGAGGAACTTCTGATGGATCCAAAAGTAATTATCTTCGAGTTTCTCTGATTTGCCACAGAACCAACAAAAATTTTTCGTTATCAACAAACAAGTGAACAAATCCTCCCCGTCTTTTTAAATGGTTCGATGAAGATGAGTCTTTTTTCCTACCTAGCGGCGTACCAGCATGTAGTTATAATATTATCACGTCTTATGCAGTAAGACTTCATTTTTAAGTCGAGTCTGTCTGATACTTTAGTCACAGATGCTACTCCAAAAATAGAAAAATCAACATAGTCCCAATTTACTGTTTACTCCCTATGACTGGTGCCATGTAACATAGGCATTACTTTCATAAATACGTGCGTCTTGAAATGAGTCTCGGATATAACTTGACAAGATGATGTCCCTGTAATGAAATACGCCACTATGCATTATGAGTATATGTGTGTCTTCTTAATTAATACATTTGGGGATATTTTAACATATAGTACGTAATTATCTGATAAGCAGCATTTCTTATTTTAGGAACACATACTTTTTCATATCGTGAGTCAATACTCTAATGTCCAGCGAGGATAGACACTCCTTTCGTAAGGGAAGTCAAGTTCTTGATAAATAAATTCTTGCAATGGTTTTAGCTGAGAGTTTGTCATTTCGTGTACTTGTGTTGTTTTGTTCGCATGCTATGGTAATATATGAACCGTTTTTGTGATCCTATAAGTAGGATTACTGAAGTTCAGAAAGCTGTCTTTATCAATAACAACGATCCCGAGTTCCGGCGTATTATCAACTCGATCCAGGGAAATCATCATGATCGCTATGTCTTCTTGTAAAGTAAAAAAACTCAAATTTAATCACAGAACACGGTAGGATACCAATGCGTCAATAGTAACGGCTTGAAAATGTAAGCTTTTTCGCAAGTGATGTTTCATCGTCTGTGCATTAATGCACATTAAAATCCCAAAAAGTGCTTCTTAAACATAATGAATGAATAAATTTTTGGTTAAAGTGCAAAAAGAGGTCTTTAACGCAAACTTTTATAGCTGAAGTAGTGGAATCAGTACGTTCACAATGAACAATTAACAATGTACAGCAGTTTTGTAGCACTTGTTACGCCATCACCTCGGAGTGGTCGTGATGGCATTTAGAAAGATTGACTCATATTACTTTAAAGCTATGGGCAGTTCTGAACACTTTTACATTGTAATTTGATACCCATTTACTCCCCATACCTGAAAATATGTACAATGTTCCAGTTCGAGTGCTCACGTGCTTTATTACACTAGCTAGCTACATAAGCGTAGTAAATTGTTTTAAATTGAAGCAAATAAATTAATATGTTCCATGAGCGTTTAAGTTATTTTGTGTTCACCAGTGGTACGTTATTGATATTTATACTGTTGCAATAACTGCCATGCTAATGGTTTATTTAGTGCACACAATGTCGAAAATCTCGTTTGGGCTCAAAAAAGAACGACCTCGAATTCAATTTACTGTTCTTCCAAAACTGACGACAAAACCAAAATTACTAACAACTTTGAATGCATGTATTAAATTTCGACAGGGTAGAATCCAATGCTAGTTACATATTCACAGATTTTATGGTTGAGTGAATAACTCACTAGAATGAGTTAGTGAAATATATGGTCAACTTAATTTCTTATGAAAGAGTTTATCCAATGATCTGCTTCAAAGAAACATTGCTTCATTTGCTCGTGCTGGTATGAAAATTTAGGTATGTTGGCGAATAATTTCTTGCCCTCGCCCTTGCACTTTAGAGAGATCTCGTTCGATTGTGTCAAGAAATAAACACTTTTCTTGAGATTGGCAGAATGACAAAAATATCGTGAACCCTCATAAAAAATCAAATGTTGTTACGCTTGAAAGTAGGCTTCACCTCACTTTGAATAGAAAACACTTTGAAAATTCTCTTTCAGAACTGACAACAGACAAAAAGCAATTGAAAGTTTCTGGATTCGTTGGTTACGAAAGCCAGGCAAATCACGCGATTGCTAACTTCGGACCAGAATCGCAACGCTACTTGTCTTCTTGAAAAGAAAGATCGCATGCTCATGAAAACTTCGAAAGCGATAAATTACCAAGGCCCAGTTATTGCAAACGTCAAACGCCTGAGACGGTCGAGCTCTGCAGCGCGTCTCCTCTTGTCTGCGGCCGACGCCCGAGCTGCGCAGGCGCGCGTCCAGACGTCCTACTTGGGGGTCTGGTGGCGGCCACGTATTCTTCGTCTTCCTGGAAGTTGGCATTTAGTGTTCTGAGAGGGAATGTTTGAATAGCAGCATTTCAAAGGGCTAATTTACAGGAAAGTAACTGGATTCTATTCACTTTGTACACAGTCATTTCTCAAAGAAGAGTGTTGAGCAGTACAAAAACTTTGGCAAACTTTCGCCTCAAATAAATTTTATAAAGAAAAAATGATAACTGAGAGTACAGTTTTGTGACAGCAAAACATGTAAAAAAAATGCACTCGAAAATTTGTGTATTCCTGAAAATTTAGATTGTAGGTCAATCTTACTGGCAAAGCTTATTTGAAAAAGAGTTGTTTCTCTGCAAAAACTTCTTCATTATAATCGCTATCTTAAATTGAGCTTGATGAAAAAATGTGTCGAACACTTGTCGAGAACACAATATATCGTATCTAACTTATTACTCTCAATGAACTCACAGGAAGAAAAATACATAATAAAATACAAGCTATTTTAAAAGTGAGTTCGCTATTTTTTCCCTTCAATTCAGGAAAATGCCGAAGAAAAAATATTTTTACCCATCTTGCTTCACTTTATTTTAGTTTTGAAGTCAAAGTGAAGTAAGTACTTCTTTGAAGCTTTAGATTTTATGTGAAACATATTCGGCGTCTTCCTACCTTTATTTTTTACCTCGGTCGCAGAGTTTCCGAAGGGGCTTGCAACATTAGTGCTGTGCACGCAAATGATTTGCCATCTGTCATAATATAACAAAGTTTTCTTTCTTTGGAAAAAAGCACTTAAAGACACATGCACTGGTGGTAGTCTTGCCTTCCTGTTCACGCGGTTGACAACCAGTTAAATGCACCGGTCAAAGGACAGCCGTATGCCACGCTGCAATGGTCTCAGCAACAAAGGTCAGGTTCGACTATAATTTGTCGTTTTCTTCCAAGACCTATCACAAAACTCAGGCGGTGAGAACGATGAACAACGACAGGTAGGCGAATTTGAACACTCTCTTACGTTTACAAGCCTTTGAATTTAGCATCAAGCGGCTAGAGAACATAAATGAGGGTTACATCATCATTTGAAAACAGTGAACGAGAAAGTTAGATTTTTTGTAGATACTTGAGTGAAAAAGATGGGTGAGTCCTGGTAAAATATGAACACCTTAAATTAAGCAGGAGCTGGGTTGCGCTCAAGCTCTCAATATGTAGTAGATCATACTCTTCTTCGTAGGTTTTTTATTAAACTTTGACTTTTGACACTTTTTGAAACTTTTCACATTCATTGAGGTGCACACTCCAAGGCCGCCTATTATGCTTCAGGTTTTGAAATGCGTCTACACGTTAGGAAAATTCACTACACTCTGATCAATTGAATTCAACTTCTAGTGCACTAGATATCACAAATTAAAATTCATGCATTCTTCTATGAACTTTAAATACGCTACATTAGATTGCATAACTTTTACTTAAGCTCTATTCAAGTAAGAAAATTCCACTCTTTGACAAAGTTATTTTCAAGTGTGAAGAAAACGACGTCAAAGTTTGTTCACGTGAGGACGAAAAACCTCCTTGCATATTTCCATACCTTAATTGACCATTGAGTTTTGAGGCATGGAGCTCCCCAAAATGAAATCTGGTAGCCCCATTCTTCGCAGATAATCGAGAAGAGCCTGAAAATTCTACCTGCTCTGTTATGCATGCAGATGAGATAATTATTCGCAACACGCCTCAAGAAAACGAAGCGGACAATCTGGACACGTCTTCAAGAAGACGTTCACTATTATACGAATAGAGTTTCTCTCTCTCTCTCCCTCTCTCTTGGCAATGGGAGGCAAAGTTGAAAGCTTATTATGCACCAGCATTAATTAATTCACAAGTTTGGCAGTTAATTACAATAGGGCCTATTGAAATGCTCCTTCGATGTTAGTCTTAGGACGAGGATGAGCCTCGAGATAGACTTGTGTCGCGAGTTGCTCGACCGAGACCAAGATCCTCCTCAAGATTGGCCTGAAATCCTCTCTGATTGCAGCGGCCTGCTCGGCCTGGCTCCAAGTTGCCGTTATGCTTCGCTGCTTCGTCTCCTCAATTGTTCGTTACGAGAAACGGGCTTGCAGTTCCGTGAAAACCTGTCGATGGCAAGGAATAAAGCTCCTAGAGCCCCATGTCACTTCCGGCTCATAACTTTGTGAACTTTGAAATAGAGATTACTGCAGCTTCGCTCGTCGCTTCAGAACACTTTCGTAAGCATAGAACGAATGCTTGCATCATGAAATGCGTAATTTTTCAATGTTTTCACTTGAAAAGTATGAGGCTTTTTTCCCCGAGACGATGAGCTTCGTTTCTTTTTCTTGACTATGCATTTTGTTGAAGATAACTTTAAAATAGGTTTGCTTTCTGACTGAAGTATTTGCAATAATCAATAAACAAATGAGCACGTTTGTTGCCACAGGGCGTTCATGCGATTCAAGGGGCATTTTGCCACTTCCAACTCAACTGATATTTAGCTACCGCGCTGCGAAAGCTTGCGACACGTTAGGAGAAATATGTTTTTAAGTCTTTTCAATAAAGTTAGGGAGATGAATGCTTAACTACCGATGAAAAATTGAATGAGACAATTAATGAGATAATCATATTTAAAAAAAGGTGCAAAAGAAATTAACGTACGAATAAACTCAACAGTTTTATGCGACATTCCATATGAATTGTTTTATTAAAGAACATTCTAGAACCCTTAGGTTTAGATTTCAGTAGAATGTTCTAGAATGAACTTAGAGTAACTTCTAAACACAATTACAATCGTTGCATCATTCACTGTCTGACAGTTGTCTCGGAAACATTGAGAATAGGGAAAAAAAACGGATTAATCAAGACCTCCGTTAACACATTCTGGAGCATCATGCAATGGTATTGGTTATTGAAAGATATCTTGTCGATCAAATGTGTCATTGAGTTCAGTTAAAACAATAATTCGTCACTGGAAATCTCAGTATTCCAATAGTCTTGTAATTAGTGTACGACATTTTAAGAAGGTAAAAGAATTTACAGCTCAGTTATTAGTGAAAAGTTGTCAACGAGCCCCAGCTCCACTCTTAACATGTTCTTTCGTATGTTTGACGTTCGTTTACTTACAAATGTACGCAATAATGTGCATTTCACATTAAAGAGCCTAACAATAACCTAGAAGGAAGTAGAGTAAAAGAACGCAGAGATACGAGAAGCAATTTACTTCGTCGAAACGATATCTTCGCGAGGACTTCGAGGAGAACCCAGTTTCTAAAGAGAAAACGCGTTCTTTGTCGACTTAACTTTTCAAATGAGCATCTCATCAGCCTCACGTCATTTTGAGAAGGTGTACTTGGTCAGACGCAATAGAAATGAACTTTTTTCGTCGAAATGCTGTGGCAAAAGGCTGATGAAAATAGGGTACTAAATATTCACAGACAGATGTAATTCCAGCAACCAAATTTGAAGGCGGATCAATCATGGTCTGGGACTGCTTTAGTGCAACAAGCGTAGAAAATATTGAAATAATAGGAAGAAGAATGGATAGTGCTTATTTAAAAGGCTTTTTGCAAATGAATTTATGTCAAAGTGCACGATTTCTCAGCCTACAGCTAGGTCGTGTTTTTTAAACACAACAACTGTTGCCAGCATACTGTAATGCCAGCGCAAACTTGGTCAAGTACGAATAAAATAAATCTTCTAAACAGGCCAGGCCAATTGCCATATCTTAACCTCATCGAAAACTTGTGGAGAGAATTAAAACTCAGATCTAAAAAAGGAAACCTCAAAAAATATTTGTAATAAAGGAATTTGTTGTGAAGAATGGAAAAATATTTGCCAAGGAACATGCACGAAGTTCATAAGGGACTACTCCAAACGACTTCAAGTCATATTTAGCAGCTTAGGATACGCTACAAATTGTCTAGAGATGACTTAGTGAAGATTTTTCAAGCCTTTGCGTTATGTAGATATTGATTCTTCCTTGTTTGTTAATTTAGTTCATTTTTTGAAAAATATGATTGTCTCACTTAATGTTTAATTATATTTTCTACCCGTAAGTAGATTTCCATTGCTCTAACTTCATTGAAAGTATCTAAAACATAGTTTCCGTAATGTGTCGTAAACTTTAAGGGACATTGTATGTTTCACTACTAACATAGGCTCTTGCCTTTGACGCACGTAAGCGACTTCGTTGATTATTTACGGGCCAACAGAGCTTTCGCTTTGTAGAGCCATACGATTTAAAAAAATTAAATTTAAATGCTGATTACAAAAACAATTATAATGGCACGGGAAAACTCTCATGGTGACAACGAATGTGTTGAATATCCATCTGAATATTCGCCACAGACAGAATGGGGCTTTCACAACACTTTAGGTTAGTGAAGCTAATAGTAAGGAAATGTTATTTTCAGATCCAGAAACATTCAGAGATGAAATAGTTAACTTATTCCTGAAAACTTGTAAGATGATAGTTTATTCTCACGCTTCTGCCTCACAGGAGGGCCCAAAAAATGTATACACTGTTTGAATGTTTATCACTCTTTCGCTAACGTAAGTGCAAAAATCTGTTTGATATCAATTTCTTCGGAATTAAATTTCATAAGCAGTTCAGTTGAGAAATATCATTTTGATGAAGATTTTAGTTGCTGCATGATATGCATCACAGTAAAAACAACCATTATGACCCATGCACGGAGAAACAGAAATATTCCTTCTACAATAAAAAGGCTCAGACCTATCTGGAAACATAGCTTGAAAAGTAAAAATGAATATTTACAGTTAGAAATTAATTGATAAAACAAATAATAACAAAATAGCCAACACTTCATTTTTGCAGCGTCTTCTCCACCATTTTTTTCTAAGCAATGTTGACATCTTTCTCTCATTCTCTTCATCGCTCTTCAAATAAGTTCAGGATTTTTCTTAAGCGCGTTAATGTGATGAATAATCCTATCTCTCATATCTTTCACGTCTCTTGCAGGTGTTGCGAATACCAAGTTCTTCAAATAGCCTCAAAGAAAAAAGTCACGCGGTGTGAGATCGGGAGAACGTGGTAGCCATTCGATTATGTGACCAATCGAAATCACGCGTTCCTTAAAAGTTTCGCATAAAAAATCTTGAACAATAATTCTTCTATGGTGCGATTGCCATCTTGAATACACCAGACACGATTAAACCTATTCCTGTAGGCATTTCTTAGTTGTGGGATGATTACCTTAGCGAGGAGATCCGAGTAGTTTTCCCCGTGATGTTACCTTCAGGGAAAATTGGGCCGATAATAAGACCTTTTCCAATAAGTCCAATCCACAATGAAAGCTTTTCGCTACAGAAGTTTTTTCGAAAATGTTTTCTGGAGGGTGTTTGAAGAGAGAAAATGTTCATGAATTTCGCCTGTTTTCTAATTCGTTCTGATGAAATACTGATTCATCACTGACAATGATGTCGTCGACAAATCTTTCGTTTATCTGCAAGAACCACCCACATAAATTTCTTCCCCGTTCCAAATCCTTTTCAAATACTTTCTGACAAATATTTTCTTCGTAAGGATAGTAATTGATATCCTTATGTCCAGTTTGTGCAGTTCTGAGTCTACCAGAATTTCCTTTATTACTGTTCAGAATAGCACCATAAGTTTCTCACTCGTCAATATTCCTTTCAACGGTCAGCCTGGTCACAGTTTGTCCATCAAAGGTAAATTGAAATCCTCTTGCAACTTGTGATATGTTTTTAATTCAAAGAATGTTTTCAAAAAGAAGGGTCTTGTTCTCTAGTTAACTGCATGGCCATAAATGTAGAGTTTATTTCATTTGCTTGTAGGTGAAAAATATTTATGAAATGAAAGGATTATTCAGATTGAAGAACTCTTCAGTTGTAGCTATGATACTCCATAAAAAATTATTTTCAATATGAAAGTCTTAAAAGATTTTTGTACTTACGTTAACGAAAACGTATTAATTATTCAAAACAGTGTACAAATTTTTTGGGGCCACTCTACATGAAAAAAAAATTCATGAAATTTGAACATTAAGAAATTGGCGTCTCAATTTCACACTGAAGTCATCGCTCAATTGACGTCCCTCTTTAAACAGTTGCTTTCAAGATTGCGATTACTCTCAGACCTTTCACGCTCCAAAAGAAATGTTAGAAATCGCTCGATTGCAAGAGAGAACCCAATTACGTAATATTCACGGTTACTAAAAAGTTTAGCTTCTTAGTAAGTATAGCAGAAGTAATTCCATATTTAAGTTAATTTTTATTCCAAGTGCTCTCATAGAATACCGCAATCAAGAAAGATTAAACTCTTCGTAATTATCCGGGGAAACTTTAGAATTCACTCTTTAAGATCTGCGAAAAAACATGTTCCTGAATGTTACTCTCTTTACTCAAGTTTTACATGATAGCGTCGGCATGAATGTTCCAAATAAATACTTCTTCTACAACGTACCACCAATTCATGGAAAAAGTAGTACATTCAAATCTTTTTTTGTTGTGTCACAATAATATACCACATTTTAGAACGGATTAAGCGTTAGACATTTCCAGTAACATAGAATTACATTTCATGAGAGGTAAAAAACAAAGTTCACCTGATATGATGAGAACAACCTGCAATATCAAGGAAAATGGGCAAAATTGCGAGGACTTCAGAGACTAAAAATCAAAATTTTACGAAGAAATGTCAATTTCATTTTAAACCAAGGCAGGGTGAGACCTCAAGAAAAATAACCGTTTGTTTTCTTCTTTGTAGAACCTATGGGTGAATGTCATCTTCTTTGACATTTTTTCCCAGTCGTCAAGTGACTTCCTTAGCTACTCATACCATCTTTTTGTCATCCCTACATAAGTAGTATGTAAGTTAACGATGTTCATACCGTGCTTCGCCTCATCAGAAGCCTAAAGCTTTCAAAAAAACATGAGGGCTGCTAATTCTATGAATCTGTGTTCAGAATTTGCCTTATTCGACAGAAAACATCACAAAACCCACAGCTTTTTCATAGGATGTATGTATGACGATGGTGCTACGAAAGTATTTCTATATAGAGCTAATTGAATAGCTAGTAAACATTAACCCATCGCAATTTTGAGTGAAATGCTTATTATGAGCAGGGATATTACACACGTTGCTATCCTGATGTTTTTACGAGTCTGATTTCTACATCTGGCAGCCAAATTTTTGCAACGAGCAGTTATGTTCATACATAGAAGTGCATTGCGCAAAGGCAACCTCAATACTTTTCTTTTTGGTAGCACAGTTCCTAATGATAACTCACTAAAAATTAATATTCTTGAAGCACACAATATTTTTAGAATGTTTTCTTGAAGACTAGCTGGCCAAACGCCTCAACAATATCCGCTTCTGCTAAGAAAATCTCCCACACAACACCATTTTTACAGCCATTTCCAAAGAAGTCGTGACGCCATACTGGCATGGCTACCCTGCGTGCAACTGATTCAATCTGTCGTAGCTCTCTTGAAGTTGCTTTCCCCAGCTCCCTCTTCAATAGGAGATTCTATCCTGGTCTGTGTTCGTCCCAAGGAAGAGAGATTCTATTGGAATCAATCAATTGTACTCCGCAGCCATCCAGGTCCAAACAGTCATCTGCAGTGCGGCTCAGTAACAGCCAAATCCCTTTGCTCCCGGGTTCATATAGCTCTGTATTAGTTGGATGATATTGTCTATTGATCTATGAGATGAGTTAGGAAAATATTTACTTCTCTCAAAATGATTCTTTTCACTTCCAGAGAACACAGACTAGAGGCGTCGACTTCTACTGTAGCTCTACAAAAAAGTGGAATCTTGCGCAATAATATGTTTAAAACTGAGATATACATATAAAAACGATATGTATATGTAAGTCGATTGATATGTTTGAGATGTGTTGTATATGAACTAAATTGAAAATGATACATGATAGCTAAATTGAAAAAAATATTGGTAATATCTCGCATTTCTCGAGTAATTGTATGATAAAACCATGAGTACATTTTTCATATTTCTAAATGTATTAAAATGAATGAGCCTAAAAATTTTGCATTCCACAGTTTTAATTTAATAGCGTGTGTTCATTTATCTAATTTTCAACTCACACTTATCAACCTATGGATATGGGTTTCATAAAAATTAGTGTTTCAATTTGACCATTGTGTATGTTTTAAAATTATACTATATCTTTCCAGAGGTTCAGATCGCATACATTTAAGCCTAAAAACTGTTTTTTTTCCTGGAGTATGTTCAATGACTCAAACTTATCATAAATATTTATAAGTGTATAACGAAATATTGTAAGTATTGTTGGTGATTTTCATAAGATATGAAAAGGATAAATAAGCGATTTTTAAACTGAACATAAAACATAAGCAGACAAAGTAGCTAGAGTATAATTAAATAAAGAATTAATACGGTTGTTAAAAAATTAGGAAAGAATAACGTTACTTGGCCATCAACTTGCATTGTGTTATGAGGCTGTATTAATTCAGTAACATTTGACTGCTCGTTGAAGACGTGTGATATCGTCAGGTGCAGCGTACGGCATCGCAAGCAGAGAGCAATGCATCTTTCTGTTTCATACCGTTCTGATCCATTTCAGATACTACAGTTTTTACAATTAATTATAAAATCATATAAATTTCTTAAAATACTTTTTGAAAATCATCAAAAGTTCTTATAATATTTTCGTATACTTGAAAATATGCAAGCTAAATTAGAGTGAATTAATGCAGTCCAGGAAATAGAGATAATGATTTAATATTAAGGATGTATGCGTTCAGAACATTTTAGATGGACCTTAAATGACGTGAAAATTGCATACTGGCATTATACTCTGCATGATTTTTCATAAAATTGATCAGAATTGATTAAAATTCTAAAATCCAGGGCTACTCGTGAACCGAAAACACACGTAACTAAAATAGTAAGATTTTGCGATTGCTTGGCTCGTCATACTGGAGATCAGCTCAATTGAAACGTGGAACAACAATTGTCCTTCATTCAACTTGAGCATCCTCAAACTGAATTTCAACCGTATATTTTCAACTGATAAATTTTTAGGAAAAAACGAACGAAAAAACAGTTGCCAGTTACTCAAGCTTGGAAACGCCCTCTGTAGGTCGAGATGATAGAACTAAAACTCCAACTTAGACATCTGCATTTTGAGTTTTAGGGCAATTTTAGGCGCTAAAAAGAAATCGAGAGTGAAAATCTAATTAAGTATTAATTTCCGTCAATGTTAAAGTTGTTTGCAAATAGGAATTAAGCGACGCCTTCGTTCCAGATGGACGCACGCTTCTAATTGAAATTCCGTCAATTAGAGCGGCTCGGGGCTAAGTTCAAGCCCACTATAGGCTATTAGAGTTGGTCGCCACCGAGAAGATTGGAATCTCAGGCTTGAGATTAGCTCCCGGCATCAGTTAAGAATGCCAGAAATCACAAGCATTCCTCGGAAGTCCTGCTAAGGAGCTCCAGCTTCCCAATGCTCGAGGATACTTCTGCTTTCTGCTGTGTAAAACCAGGCATGAATGCCCTCGTACGAACTCGGCATCATTAAAGTAGCTTAACAATGTCTTGTTGCCTCCACCCCCTTCTCACATTCCTGAAACCGTCTACACTGAACTACAGTGCGTCATTTTTATTTCATTCAGTTTTGGAAATGTTGCAATTCAAAAAACCTGGCTAATTCTAGCAATTCATTAAAACGTCTGACATTCATGATGAATTCTGGAAGTCAGACAATTGCAAATTCAGCTTTTCTAGCACAAATACCAATTGAGTAGTATTAAATGTATTCTCATTATATTAAGAGAAGTATTCTAAAATTTGCTCTAAAAAAATTATTGTCGGTTATGTCTTTCAAGAAATAACTACAGTTTGTGATTTAAATTTCGAGAGAAAATTTATATTTTCTTCTATTCTGACGTTCTGGATGAATCCGAACTCTCTCGTTGTCATCCAAACTAAAGTCTTGAGCTGCTCACCGAGATTGGATCTCAATGGAACAGGAGCTAGTGCAAGTCCTGCTAGTGTTAGGCACAAATTACATTTTATTTCGAAACCATGTTATTCGCACCAGATGGTGGGAAGAATGAAAACTTCTTTTTTTATGCAAAGACACTCATGTTAGGAGTAGTGATATAGTGCTGCGAACACCGATGAAATAGTTTCTAGCGTTAGAAACGTAACTCAAGTTATAAAAATGTAACCGAATGCTTCAAATTTAATACACCGTTGTTCGGTATCTGGAGCAAAGATATTTGAACGAATATAAACTGCTTGGCTACTTTACGCACGAGATAAAAGTTGTGTTAGCGCACATCTAAAGGCTGAGTCAAAATCAAGGCCGTGTCATGACCAGAGCTTACATAGCAAAGATCATGGCTAACTTAAACTCACGGCTAGGTCAAGATCACAACTAACTCAAGATTACTGCTAAGTCAAGATCACAACTAAGTCAAGATCACGGCTAAGTCAAGTTCACAACAAACTTGAGGTCACAGCTAAGTAAAGATCACTGCTAAATAACGATTGGTCAATTGACGACCATGTCTAAATCACGATCAATGAGCCACGACAGCTAACCTCACAAAGTTACCATGAGAAGTATAGTATAATGTTGCGCGTAACGTCCATGATCGATTTTGCTGGTAGGTAGTAGTGCAGGAGAACTGAATATTTCCTCGTATGATCGAGCTAAGCCATGGTTATGCACTGTTTGTTGGTCAAACAACATCATTTGAATAAGATAACATTACTTATGTATGGTATCTTTCCGAGAATCATAAGTTTTCCTCAAGACCTCAAGTACAAGACTTGAGTGGTATTCAGATTCCTGCTGTTAAAATATGTTCGTGCACCTCTTAAATTCCGCACTAAGTTGATCAAGACCACAAAAGCAAGGTTACCAGTTCTTGGGAACCCCTTCAAAAATCAAAGAAAATGTGATGAATCACATCAATTTTTCACCTATGATGTAATCATACGTTCTATAAAAAATGCCAATGAAGTTCGAATTGGAGTCCGTAAAATGTACGAAGTTTAAGAGGAAGCAATATTTGAAACAAATGTGATTTTCTCAGTATACCATGTATGGTATTAATGAAAACTAGTTTTGATATTAATGAATTGAACTAATATTTCCTTCGATGACTTACATACTTCGAAACTTATCCTTTATAGCAGTATTTCATCCATGACTAAGGTGGAATTTTGTGGGAATACAAATTTATGGATATCAATTAGTTATTCTGGTACAAAAGTAAATCGGAGCATAAAATATCATTTCATCGTAAAGTAATACCTTTTTACGGCTGCATTTAGACTCCGCACTCAATATATTTAACCTCAATATTACCAGAAAAGTAATGATTTGTAGATTAATGTTCTTGTTTAGCTTGGTAAATGCAAATTAATTTTTGGAAAATACTTTGCCGTACAAGATTTAATACTTTTAATTGTCTGTACCTATTTTTCCTAACCAAACGTTCGCTTTGAGTAAGCGAAGGAACTGAAAAAATAATTACATTTTTATTCTGTATTTTATTTATGGAACTACATATTCACGCACTTAATTACTGAGTACGACATGGTATAATCGAATCGGAGAACGACAAAGACTTTTAATACAGGCTATGAGTAAACATGGTTTTCTCCATTCTTGAATATCCTAATACGATGTCTGTCAACTGTTAATGTCAATTGTGCCATCTCTGGTGGTTTAATTTTACCGGCAATCCCTTTCAAAGCTTGAGTATTGCTTACCATCAACATAAATCCTCCATAAATTTTCTACGGGATTCAAATTAACACTGATTGGAGCCCACACCATTAAATTGTATCTTTTTGGGTCCATGGTCTAACAGCCATTTGATTGTGTTCTTTGATCTGTGTGATGGTGTATTATCCTATTGAAAAATCGAAGACCTACTTTTCATAATTTCGTTGATCACCAAGCCTGGAAGAAATGCGTCCTCCAACAGCTTACAATATGTATTAAGTTGAGGCATTTTATTAGTTTGTAGGAGCCAATTAATTCATCTCCTTGGATACCCGTCCCAAAACACGACTCCTCCATTGCCTTGTCAACAAATGTACACTCTCAACTATCGACCATGCAACAGCCAGCCCGATGGCCACTCGTCAGGTCCATCGAGCGTTGTACGGGACTCGTCAATGAAAGTTATATGACTGAAATTAACCTTCATTTTGTTCTGTGCCAATTCAACCCTTTTGGTTCTCATTGCAACGCTCAATTGATGGGACTCCTAACATTGGTGAGGGTATTGAGGGTCTTATACTCCTGTGATTTGGCATACGCTTGGTTCACCAAAAGCTTTAAAAATATTCTTGCTGGTAGAATGAAAAGTTTTGAAATGTCTTACTTTATTTTACGAATATCCCCTGCAGATTATTTTCGTTAATGCGCTTTTTCGGGTGTCTTTCTGCAAGTTTTACCAGAAAACAATAAATAATTGATAGTACGGCACTCACGACGTATTTTTTTAATATTTCTTGCGTTGATATACCAGTTCCAAGCGTGGAAGTAAATTTAGCACGACCTTTTTCAGTCAGACCAAATCTCTTGCGCATTTCATCGTTCGTAGTGATTTTGAATAATCTAATGGAACAATTTAAATATTAAAATTTCCCAAGCTTCAAAAAAGATAATTACGTGTACAATTATTTCCCTGAGCATACAATACCGTTAGAATGAATAATGCTTTAAATGATTCAGAATTAGGAATGTAATGCTGTACAAAACTTGAAAATACAAATGTTTTCAAAATATTTCATTTATTGAAATATATAGGAAGAATCAAACTAACAATCTGTCGTAAATTTGAAGAATTCAGGCTCTAAGCAAAACAGATAATTTTATAAAGTTCCCACTACAACATTGCATGTTTGCATTCACTCCAAGGTATCATGCCAGAAAGCTCCTCATGGCTTCGGGCTGCGAGGTCGTCGTGAAGTTTAATGAAAGTTTTTTTCTTTGAGACACGGTTAAGGAAAACGTGCAAAAGTGACTATTGATGGAAATTTTAAGCCAGCAATACTGAAATTTCACAAGCCGGGGCTCCTATGCTCTGCAGTTCGTCTCGTCAAAAAGGAACAAACAGTTTCTATCCTAGCAATCTGAATTTGAAGTAGGTGAGCAACAATACTTTTAAACAGACTGTCGCTTGAGCTGTTTTTTTAAGAAATGTTTGTTATTTTTCAATTCTACGCCCATAGTTTCTTAATAATGAAAATATTGCTGTGTACACTACCATACTGAAGCTATTCAAATGCTTAAGTACTTTCAATTCACCTTAAATTTTAATCAGCCTTGCTCTCATTTAGGGTCTAAAAATTGCAGCATGTTAAACTTAATTCCTTACCATTCCTCACAGAGAGTATTTTCTTTGCACTGCTCCTTTGTTTTTACAAATTAATTCTTTTTTTTTGCAACATGATATCAACAAACTCTTAGTTGCTTTAATGAAAAGGTAAAATTTCGCGATGACGACTCAGTCATGAGACTAAAGAGAACGATCGATTTATCAAACCATATTCTACAGCAGCTTCTAAAATCTCTCAAAGGTGAGTTGACGCTGTGATTGATTCGTGTGGGGCAACTCAGCTAAGAATTTTGTCATTATTTCACGTCGAACACGAAGGACAATCAAAGTATATGCGTTATAGTGTGTAAGTATTTGTGTTAACAACCACATTGAGAATAATTGAGACAGAGTGTTACAAGCATTACTTTCAAATTGTCATTTCATTTTTGACCTTGCTGAACACTGATCTGAAACGATGAGCCGACATGATGGAGGAATACAGTGAATAACATCGAAGAATGATCTATCAGTCCACTTTCTTTCCCGCTATCGCATGCAAGCTATGGACGATCTCGACCCGATTCTCGTTGAATATTTGCGCAAATGAAGATTGAATATCAGCCGTGATAGCAATAGCGCTGCCTAATTGTTGTTGTGTTTGGACCACCCTGCTGGGGCACTGCGATTGCCATTTACTCGTGCAATCAAACTGTCTTCATGAAATGAATACAAACTGCGGGCGCAACTGACGGGGGCCAGGAGGCGCATGCAGATCTTCTGGCGCCTCTCCTCCAACTACTCCGACTTGTGCGACCGAGCCTGACTCTTATCTTCCATTTTGGCCAGGGAATTTTAGCAGAGTTGTCTATGAGTTTCCTTTTTTCAGCGAAATGGTGCTGGGCTGCAATGTAATTTTCTGTTTAAGCAATTTTTGTGCCGTAGAAATGAGTTTCGCATTTTATGACTTTATTAGAAATAGTGAATTCGCAAAGCTTGTGACACCGTTGTAAGTTGTGACCTTCTTCTTTTCATTATCTCGTTCCCCTTGTGCATGAGATTCCCCTTTACTTTAATTTCTCGTATTTTGCAACAGACAAAACCTAAATAAAACCTGACCATTTTAAACACGCGTCTTATGTAAATACCTTAATTCATATGAAGCATTGAAGAGTATCTATACATTACAAACATTGGTAATGTAAGTTGTGAAAAAGAAGGCTTCTGCATTGATTTACTCAAATTTGGAAAGTTAGTATTCAATGAGTGTTCCGAGATACCGTTCTCTAATCATTATTGCGACGAAAAGTTAATATCCTTACGGCACCCTGTCGACTCGAAGAGCCTCTTGAGATATATAACATGACGGGTATTATGCTCAATATAACGATATTCAATAATATTATCATTACCAATTGTGCAGAACCCAACGACATACTCAAAAATAATCTCAGTGCTCAAGGTTAAAGGGCAACCGCAGCGCGGCAGTTTAACTAAGGTAAGGGTAACCGCAGCGCGGGAGATTAGCTATGGTAAGGGCAACCGCAGCACAGGAGATTAGCTATGGTAAGGGCAATTGTAGCACGGGAGATTAGCTATGGTAAGGGCAACCGCAGCACAGGAGATTAGCTATTGTAAGGGCAATTGTAGCACGGGAGATTAGCTATGGTAAGGGCAACCGCAGCACAGGAGATTAGCTATGGTAAGGGCAATTGTAGCACGGGAGATTAGCTATGGTAAGGGCAACCGCAGCACAGGAGATTAGCTATTGTAAGGGCAATTGTAGCACGGGAGATTAGCTATGGTAAGGGCAACCGCAGCACAGGAGATTAGCTATGGTAAGGGCAATTGTAGCACGGGAGATTAGCTATGGTAAGGGCAACCGCAGCACAGGAGATTAGCTATTGTAAGGGCAACCGCAGCGCGGGAGATTAGCTATGGTAAAGGCAACCGCAGCGCGGGAGATTAGCTATGGTAAGGGCAACCGCAGCACGTGAGGTTAGCTATGGTAAAGGCAACCGCAACGCGGGAGGTTAGCGAAGGTAAGGGCAACCGCAGCGCGTGAGGTTAGTTTGAACAAACGCTCAAAAACAGAGTCCACTGAGTTTCAGAGCAGCACTGCCCTCTGAATGTCTCAAATAATTCTGTTATTGATGATATGATGTTAATTCATGCTATGTCGACGGCCTTTTGCTTCTGAAAACTTCAGAGCTAGTGTGTCAGTGATTAATTTTCAAAGACCACACCTTTGCTGTTCTTGGCTTTACCTACATACATGAATAGTTTCCAGTTCTTTATTTTCTAGCAAACTTGAATTATTGTTACACATAGTAAATTATGGACGGCATAGACCTCGGGTGGAAACCCAAGACTGGACCACTCGGCCAGTTCCTGTAGCCACGGCGAATTCAAATCTACACTGCGTCAATTGTATCTTTACAGCGCTGCAAGCTATTCTAGCGAGTGTATCTTGCCTTAAAGACCTCAATTCAGCTTAATAATCATCATGCAGAAGCAGATATGCAACATTCTCGCGTATTCTTCTTTTACGCTTCCTCCTGAGAGTTGGTAGGTAAGCTTCTCGTATTTGCCTCGTGCCATGTGCCTTAAGACTTCATTGGGGTAAATGATGATAATATGGACAGTCTGTATTCAACTGCAGAAAAATGACAAGCTTCATTGATTCACGGCGTATTTGCTTCCAATACCGGCTCTGTGCAGATACGCGTGATGCAGAAGCCTTGCACTTCGTATGAGATCGTGACTCAGTTCGGACTCTACAACCTGTGCATTTGTCGGTATGCGTAGTCACTAAAGGGGCACTTGAACGTGTGTGAGTGTTCCACGCTCGCTTAATAAAGGACATTATTCCTCTCAAAATTCAAAGTTTGAAAAATAATACTGAACAAAAAATGCTGCAATGAGCACTGTCGGGTATGCGGCATACTATATGCACTCATATTCTGAATGTATTCAAGGGAACCCAGATGCCGTACATGTAACGTACGAATATCATAATTCATTTATTACGTGCACATTCACACTTCAATTATTACACAAATATGTATGAGAATGTAGTATATTGTCATATATGTATATCAATCGTGTTAATATTTGTGCAATAATTCAAGAGTGTATCATGTAATAAATGCATCATTATCAACGATGCATACGAATGCATACGGCATGTATGGAACTAAAAAATACTGTTCAACTGCTTGTTCATTGTTGGACCTGTTTTTATGAATGTATTCCATGCGTAATACATGTATATTAGTGTAGCAATAGATCGTGTACGGTACATGCGTTAGCTGCGTAGCGCAGGAGTTAGATTTCAAATGAGCATAAGGTAATTAACCTATGAGTCATTGTTAAGTCATCAGTTTCAGTCTGTTCGATGGACAATGCATCGATGGCGGGATACGACATTGTACTAATCCCATCATGTCACATGAAAGTGTCTAACTACATGATACGTTAATTTCGTAGCCTAATGGCCCAGCACTTGGATAGCTCTCCCAGAATGGGCTGCTTGGCTCGATTTTGGGCCCCTCCCCTACTCTATTCTGCCCGCTTGTTGGTTTACATCGAACTTTCAAGAGTCTGGACGCTCCGGGTAGCAGGTCTGCACTAGTTGGGGCTTAAATGACTACACACATGGACTAAACTCCATATGTACATGGACTACACTTGTGTGTACATGGACTACACTTGTGTGTACATGGACTACACTTGCGTGTACATGGACTACACTTGCGTGTGCATGGAATGCAATAAAAGATCTGAGACTTGTACAAGTATGCCATTTTTCTCAGCAGTGTGCGATCTCTCAGATCAGCATCTGGTCAACGCTCGCTTAATGTTGGCGGCGTTTGTGGGGATGGGCGTCTATAAAATATTTTTGTTACTTTAGCTCATAGTTAGGTATTTATTCAAACTCTAATTTATGGGTAAAGATCGCGGATTTTATAGAATTTGATATTCTTTAGATCGCAATTTCTTAGCTGCTCTATTCGTCATATACCAACAGCAAAATCCCTGTCTTTCAGAACCCTCATGCCATGTTTTTTAGACACAAGTCAGAGCGTTAAAGAATACTTAGATATTCAAGTCGAAAACGTGGAGGCGGAATGAGCATTTAGATACGTTTTATTGCTGCATTCCATTGATAAACGTTAATAAGGTAGTTTTAGGTGCCATTTTGGAGGCTCAAGAGTGTCAAGATCGAGCTCGCGGCTGTTCCTAAAAGCAAGCATCAACGACCCAATTTACTGGAGTCGAGCGCGGTAATCCACTCGTAGGCCCGATTTCCTTAGGCTCAATATCGCTCCTATTTTTGCCGAGGTAAAATTGCCGGAGCTAATGCGGATATAACGGCTAATCAGTGCAACACCAACAACCGTTATTTTTGGACCCGCTCGCTCGCCCCGCCACCGTTTAACGACGGCAGCTGCCCAAATTTAGACCCGGAAAATAAAACGTGCTTTGCAGAGCCCACGTCCTGCAAACTTGGTTCGAGCGTGGCTGCGATGGGCTCATCACTGCGCGTTCGAAGCTCAGCAAATTCTGTTCGGTCGGTCGTGCTCTCTAATGAGATAGATCTGTCAATTTCAAAAGTTTTAACAGGAAGTCAAATCTAGCCATGCGCTAACTTGTCAGCATCACAAAGAGCGTCGCAGATTTGATTCGTTCTCGTACAGACTCATTTTACTTTTTATTTAAGCTTATTCTTGAAATAATTTAACGATCACACACGTGGAAGTCATTAAGTTAATGAAAAATATATTACATTATTTTTCGCTGTTAATAAGATCTTTCATTTTTAAGAATTTTTCTCCTAGTTTAAAGTAAGGAATACATCAGTTTCCAATGTAAGAAAAACAACTTCACGATTTGGGTAAGAGAAACACGAACAAATTCAGATACCTTGGTGCAATAATTTTGAAAGTAGATTTTATCCTGCGGTGATTTTAATTAATTTTATTAAGCCATTGAGACGAAATTTTGGACCGTAACCTGGCTACGCTTCAGACGGGGATGTACGTGTTGAAATTTACCGACCGGATAGCCGGATATTACTTCGCTATCCAGCCGGAGGGCGAGAGGGCCGGACATTGCTTCGCGATATGGCAGCATCGCTGAGTATTTTTATGCTTGCTGTAATATGTTCATGGTCGAATGATCGTGATATGTTCTCAAAAATTAAAAGGTATTAAGTTTAGGTAAATCATCGGAAAAATGAAAAGTAACTCAAACTTGAAGCACAAGCGTCCTGGAGAATGTGATGGGCGTAACACCTTTATTCGTCCATGTTCAATGTTATTTTACACTTATGAACAAATACTGCGCATATTGTTCATACTTCGTTTGAGTAACGGAGACGCCTGTTAAATCTGACCTGAAAAACGCTTTTTTAATACAATCAGCTCCAACGCCTACTTTCCTCTCAGTCTTCCCTTTTCCTTTTCTAAGTTTCCAAACACGGTGTCGTAAATACTGTACTAATGTGCGTAAGAAGTCATTCATCCCTCACCGCTCCGCCAGACGATGTTTCGTGCATACGTACCTCATAACTCCCTTGGCCCCGCACCACATCAACAGACACTGTTGACCCCTTGGTCATCGCTGTTTGACCAGGCCTGATCACAAGCAGAAAATTATTGGGCCAGAAAATTATTGTGTCAGAAAATCATTGTGCCAGAAAATTATTGTGCCAGAAAATTATTGTGTCAGAAAATTATCGTGCCAGAAAACTATTGTGCCAGAAAATTATTGTGCCAGAAAATTGTTTGCCTGATCATTTTATTCGCTCTTCTTTCCTCGTGTCTAAAACGTTTATTGTGTCTTTATGAACATCCCAAAGAAGAAGAGACTGATAGGGCTAAGTGTAAGGCAAACTAAGGAGTGAAATTACTTCATAACTATTCAATATAGTCCTAAAAATTCCCCGCGCTTGCCTGCTAACGGCCCAGCGTGGAAAGTGATACGTTAAGAAAGATAGAAATTATGATACTGTATGCATCAGCCAGCATCTTTTTTATACTGGAAGTTCGTCATTTTAAAACACACGTACGAGACTTTTATAAGAACAAGCTTCTCAGGCCTCTAATTTCTGAAACCTTGCAATAATTTCCTAGAAATGCTGGACTCGAATTCTCCCAATCCGTGACACGTCTGGATGGATCGTGCAGCCAATACTCGGGACAGACCCTGAGGTCGCATTGCGCTGTCTCCCTTCTGGCCCTCTGTCTGTACACCTGCCATGTCGGGGACGACCAGTTGAATAATTGTTAGCGATAAGCCTTACTGTATCATGGGCTTTCTCCATCCTATTACTTTTGGCCTTCAATGCTGAATGTGCGCTCTTATAAAGAACATCATTACATTAGAACACAAGTTCATCTCGACAGCCTAAGTCATGTGGACGCCTTGTATCAATTAGTAGTGAATAAGCCTTCAAGAATCATGAAGAACGAAACTGTTTTCATCATTTTCAGGAGGAATCCTCATTTCTAATCAATGACACTTTTGCTTCAGGCTCAACTTGGGGAACATTGTCTTTAGGTTTCTGAAGGAATTTAGCAACTTGCAACAACTGGAAACTGCAGGAACTAGATTATCATAACCAACTACATAGAATAATTTTTCTCGCTTCGTTGTCCCGTTGCAATTAATATCACTATAGTCTAATAATCTTCTCAGAATAGCGAGCAATTCTGAAACTTTAAGAGCACAGAATTGTTATTATGGCTTCATAAATGCAAGCTTTGATAGCTCATTCAAGCCGAAGCAATATGACCTTCGCTTTCGATTTATGAGCAAATACAGACGTGTCAATATACACTAAATTAGAAGGTATCAAAGGTGGATACACGCCTGTTGCCAGTCACGTTGTCAGGCACGCGGCATCCTTGGTTTTTTATTTTGCTCACCGGATTCCAAGTAATGAAGCTGAAAACAAGCCCGCGTCTAGTTCAAGTCTGAGGAACTCCGCAATAAACCGTTTTTTCCTGAAGGGTTAAAAGGACTTTATATCACAAACTTCATCAATTGCAAACGCTAGGGAAAATAATTAGAAATGCTTCAGATGATGTTGTTTGCAAATATTGCTGCGAATTTCCAATTTCGAAGCTTAATAAAGACTGAAAACTGCGTAGATAGTCAGGCTATCATTGTATACCACTGAATCATTGGTAGACATGAGTTTTCATGTGACCCTTATTAGTTTACTCTTTTTTCAAAAAATTTTGTCTAAAATCAGCATCGGAAGCACCGTGGAAAAGCATTAAACTCGACCAGATGAGGTACAGAGCGAGCTCCAACAACTCTAAACGCTTAAGCTTGCGTTAGGTTTAACCTTTCAAAAGTCTGGCACAAGCTCTGGCAGACACGGTCTCTTCCGATTAAGGACTCTAACTTCGAACATTTTGCCTGGATAATTTTTACCCGAAGATTGCAATCAACCAAATTGATTCAGTCTTCACAAATTCGCGTGAAGCATTTTCCGCTGATTTTGTGGAAGTTAATTGGCGTCCGCGGCAGTAACGTTTACCGACCTAATAACAGAGGAAGCCTTTCTTCTTACAGAATTGGCGGTCCTTCGCATGCATTGAGCACAATCTCGCTGATTGCGCTCAAAACGTTCACTTTTAAAACCCATTTTGAAAAATTTTATTTTCTAATTTTGGCATTACCGATTTGATCAGCTCTTGATATAGCAGTAGAAAGTTATAATTCTATTATTCGATGTTATTCATCAATGAACTAACAGGTGTAAAGCCATGAACTTAATACCTAGTGGTAGATTAGCATATGTATCATAAATGGTTAGAAACCAATCTCAAAAAATAAGCGATGTATTTGAGAGTCGAACTGTTAAACAAAGGAAATATATGGCATCAAAATTAATTTTTAGCCAGTGGACAGGCGTTGCGGGACCGTAAATCTGCTAAATAGTTGTCCCGTCTTCCCGTCGTTATCCAACCACGGACAAAAAAATTGAAAAAATCATCTCTGCACCCAAAAACAAATTCAGATGTCTTTTATTCGATGTATAAATCTGGTGCTACTCGCCCGAGCTGCACTCATTTATTGAAGAGAATCTCTCTTCAAAGCGTGGTTTCATCTTTTTCTGAGGCCTGTCAAGAGAATTTTTCCTCTAACTTACGTATATTGTACTCTGACAGGAGCATTGCAGGTTTCAAGCGAGCTGTTATTTCATGTTTCATAAATGAGAAACAATTTGTAGCGCCCCACATATGATACTCTGCTGCTTCCAATGGTGATGTTTTATCAGAATTGACTTCAGGCGCTTTGCATTTCTTCATTCTTTGAAAGGCGCTTTGCATTTCTTTGCATGGCTAAATTTTCTTAGCCATGACCTCATGCATCTCATTTGCATACCGTTCCAGATACCTTGCTTGCTCTTAGTTACTTTGAGGACGGTTTGAGAGTAACTTCTCCTATGAGATCAGAAGAATATATGCTATAACAGCTGGTGTAAAACGCAATATTTTCGATTTTTTGCACTAGAAAAGCTTATAACAAAGATACCACTTATGGGAAGGTGAAAGTACATCTTCCAGCAGAGTAAACTTATAAGTGATTTTGCTATGGTCTGCTTTCTTGTTAAGGCTGTAAGTAAATAGACTGTACTAAGGTTAAAGGGGAAGGTGCAAATGTTAAAATATACTGAATATTTTCCAGTGTGATCTCTGCTAATGATAATACAAATACGTCGTTTGTTCAAACTTAACTCAGTGGTTCTCGACACCTTAATTGAGTCTTTCAGTGTCTGAGTTTGATTATAATTATCTTTAAATTGTTCTTTTACACCTTCCTATCTAAATGTGAGCGGACAGTTTTCGAGCTATTTGTTGAATCCTTTTTTCATTCATAACCGTTTGATTAAAACAATTTTTTACGATTTGGTATATGTAGTTCAAAAACGAGTAACGCGTACTCTAGAACTTCTAGAGAACTTGTAATTTTATACACTATCAATAACAGATTGTGCCAAAGCATCTGAAGAAAAGATCTTAAGTCGAGAAGTGAACAAATGGGAGCATTTTGCATGAAAATTGTCAGCGGACAACGACAAAAATCCAAAATCGGAATGGCAAAAACTGAAAGTTAAGAATATAATTCCCAAAATTCAAATTTTTGGGGTTGATGAGGAAGGTTGAAGTTTCTACTTTATTTCTCGCATTTGTTTTTGGACGAAAAAGACATGAATCACTTTCAGACGGTCGTTTTTATCAGTCGTGCATCGCTCCGAAGTCTCACGAAGCTGGATAAAAGAATTTAAAGCAGGCGTCCATTCGGTGAAAGTTACGTTCAGAACGTCGGTTTTTCTTCGACAAAATCTGAAAGATTTGATTTGGCAATGCCTTGTTCGAGTTTTTCAGAGAAATGAGAGCTCTAAAAAGTTACTTCCATAAGAAAGTTTAAAAAAAACAAAGAAAACTGCTTAAACTCTATAAGAAAAGGAATTGAAACTGGTCTCGCCTCCGTCTACGGAGCCCATGTTAAAGTGGGCTCTTCCTTGGAGCAATCCTTTTTTAGGAAATTTTCTTGAATGACGGTGGAATTCAAGAGAAAAAACAACAGAACCCAACCCTTAGAAATTATCGCAATTTCATCCAGGATGACTCACGAAGAACTGGCCGAAATGGAAAAGTTATAATTGAAGCTGATTGCCGTGCAAGAGTGATGTATGGACCGTATGAAAGAAAATACTGAATTTTAATTAGTAACAAAAATACCTCAAATATTTAGAAAGGCTTCGCCCAATTTTCTGTGCTGTTATAGTTTTGGTATTGTTAGTGTGCGAATTGATGGTTAAAATCTAGTGGCGTTCACCTCAGAGCAAGCAATTGGCAGGGCTATGGAACACGTTTACTGTTCCTAACAATTCAGTGATGCATTCTACTTCCCTTTATTGAGAGAAAATAGCTGAAAATTTTCATTTTTCCTATTAAATTTTGCTTATGTATTACGCTCGTATCATTTTTTTCTGGTACTATAATGAAGAAATGCAATTTAAAAATTCATCGACCTAACAGCTAAAGCAATGTTATAACATTAAAATACTTTTTTTACTTATAATAAATGGGAAACTATGTTTCTCACTAAGGAACAAGAGGGAATGGAAATTTTACTACAATTCTAATATGACTAAAATTAGTTCCCACACAATAAATTTACGAGCAAGGTGAAAAAAACGTATTAAAAGCTTACAAAAACTTAGGAGCAATCTAGCTACTTCACGAGATAAATATTAACACAATATCATTCCTTGTAGTCATTGTTATTCCTATTGACCTCGTTTAGTTTGTCGACCAGTTTTTCGACTTTTCTGACTACTTCTTTCAACTTTTCCCTCCTCTTTTTGGAAACGCTGGAAATGTCATCTTGTGTACGGGTCCTGCTACACGCTGTGCATGGGTCCTGCTACACGCTGTGCGCAACATTTGAAACAACTGCCCCCGTCAAGAGAATGACTCAAAAATTTGGCAAAATCTTATATTTTGCCTTCACTCTCAAAAAATATAAAAAATATCATTTATCATTCAATGTTTCATATCAATACATGAAATAAACACAGTATCTCCAAATTCTGAATTGAGGATGAAATTATTACAAATATAATCTACGGCAATGATGCTCAAAATCTTAAACTGTGGTACAAATTACAGAGTATGCTTGTTAATTTAAGCGCATAAGAATATAACAAATCCTTAAAAATTCCGTGGGGAGCTTTATTATTTAAAAAAAATCCGTAAAATACTTATCATCTTTATCAAATAAGGTTCTTCAATGTCTTTTCCATAAAAGCAAGATGAGCTGAGAATAATTGAATTATTTTTCTGAATGAATCACTTTTAAGTCCTACTTGTCCCAGGAGCTCCTCAAAATATTGACGACAGTTTTTCCCTTGAAGAAGCAATTATTTTAATACATTTAATCTGAGGCAATATCTACCATTTTTAATAGTAATTACAGCAATGAGATTTGCACACTGCTTGTATCAAATGTGGCACTCCTTCCACTCGTAACTTACTCACGATTGAATTATGCAGAACACAGATGCGATTATTTCAAGACATATAGTCGGAAAAAATATCTTCAAATGCCATCTCAATAGGATTACAATAGAGAAGATATTGCCATAAAATAGGTTATATTATTTCAGCAAGAAAATTTAGAGAGCCTCCTTGTTGCTTTTTCAGCGAAGGAATGTTAAAAGGTGTTTGCTTCCCTCCGAAGTCAGTCCAAGAAATTCGGTTTAACTCTTAGAAGAAGTGAGAATATTTTACTAAATTTGCATAAACTGCAACTAATAAGGCTGCAATATAATTTTGACTCCTACGTTAAAGCCAGTCTCCAAAATTTCATTCATGTTGAAATAGTGAGAACTCTCTTTTTCTTTATTAGGGTAGAATATTTTACAAAGACATCAACGTTCTATTTCTCCATCACAAATTCTTCGACACTACAGTTTGGGTATTCAGTCTATTGAGAAAACCTGGAGCATTTGGACTCTCACCACCCGTGGTCAGTACGGAGGCGCTCTTTACATGCTGCCAACGCTATGCTGACTGGCTGCCAATAGCCGTAACACTGCAACGAGGCGGCAGTTCACACCTTGAAGTCGGTCCACACTAAAGCTGTTCCTCTACTGCATGTTGTTCCTATTGAAGCTCTGGCATCGCTACCGAATGCAAAAATTTGGCAGGCAATTCAGAGCAGATGGCCGGGGTAGAGGTACATGGGATGCGCTGAGGACCATCCATAGGTGAGTTTTAGAATTCAAACTGCACCCTTGTTGAGGTTTAGAGCCTCTACTCCTGCACGAATTTCTTCTTTTTTCCGAGGAAATGGCACCTGATGCCATTTCTGGAATACTCGAATTGAACGTCTACAAACCAGAAAATCGTAAAATTCTTTTCTGTGCTTCTACAGCGAACCCACTTTAAGGCCATGTTTAGAGTAAGATTCCAGCTGACTTTTTGAGCTATGGCGTTCAATACTAAACTGATTTCAAGAGTAAAAAATAATATAGATTCCAAGTTCAGGCTATGAACTAAAATCTGTCGAAACATTTTCACTTTTCTGTATGCCAATTGCAACGCACGCTATTCGTTTCATATTCAATGAAGAAACAAACGCTTCTGCCTCGAAGGTTCTATCGAACCTGGAAAAAGGCCAGCTGCCGAATATGGAAACGTTCCTCGCTGGTGTGTTTATGCAAATTGGGTCACCAGGTTTATTGTTAATGAATTCTCTGGCAGAGGAAGACAGTGTCTGCAGAGTGCGAGAGGGGCGCCGTATCCCAGCTACCCCAGGGAACAGCTTTACTGCGTCTGGCCTGCCAGCACACGCGCCGTCCACTCGGCATCCCAAGCCTAAGACCTCAGACCTGAGGAGACCTCAGAATTTTTCAGGCAAGGTTTTCCGTAAATTTTATTTTCAATTCGAGAGATGTGAACTCCATTCAGTGTCTTGTAAATTAATGTATTATTAGTAATTTTCTCTACCAAAAACTTTACCCTGGGTTTTGAGCACACTGTGGGTGAAGAATTTTACGTGAATGATTTTTTTTAGATACCAGCTCATGAGCTTTCTTTGTAGTCAATCACAGTAAAACAAAAAGTTAAAGAACACCTCACTTAAATTTATATTACTCCTCTATGAAATCAGTCCAAGCACAAATTTAATACTATGTTTTTTTTGACGAGAGTATCTTCGACGAGAAGCCAACGGCAATGTTAGAGACGCCTTTGCGTTGTGTCAGAAGTGTTTTTCCAAGCGATATTTGTCCAGACATCGCGTGTTTACAAACATACGTCGTCGTCTATAAGAACAAGTAGTAGTAGTAGTAGCAGTAGTAGTAGTAGTAGTAGTAGTAGTAGTAGTGATAGCAGCGCTTCAGAAACTCAGACTATCTGGCACCAAAAGAGTAGGGAGTAGTTAGTATGGACGATGGAGAACGAGGAATCTATGCACAAGGTGTGTTCCCCCACAAGATCCCTTGCGCATAGAACAATAAGTTAAGAAGGAAGAGGAAGAAAAGACAAATAAGAAATAGCGAAGAAGGAATGAAAACGGAAAGAAGCAAGTGGGCATGAAAGACAGAAGTCCCGAAGGCCTATCTAAAGCTGAGGTAGCCTAACAGCGCTCCTCTAGGGGCGCTAGTTCTCATAGCATACGATAGACAAACCTAACTAACCTAACCCTATTGCCTATGGCCTATCTTATGCCTACTGGGGGCTTATTTCACTGAAATGAAACTTACGTTAAAGTTTGTTCAAAAAATTCAGGCTATAAGAACAAAAATGCTGTCACGCAACACGAGAGATTCTGGTCGGCCCAGGAAATTATGCGATGCAGCTGAGGACGACTCGCTGAAACACTTTGTGACAGGTCTCGTGCGAGCATCCCAGCTGCAGGGCGTCACTTGGAAATACCGAGCCCCGTTGACGCATGGCATGTTCTCATTGACAACAATCTACATCTTTACCATTTTGGGAAAGGTCAGGATCTGCTCCCGATCGGTTATATCCCTTGCCTACAGTTGCACGATAATTTGTACAACTGGCAAGAGGATAACCCTTATGAGGTGCATCGGCCTTTCTGAAGAGGTGGATAGGTCGTGATAGACCAAAGATACAGCTTGCACCATAGCCAGGCATGAGTCCTGCAGAGTTATTTTCTAGAGCCACATGAAATCATTGATTTACGAAGCATCAGTTGAGTCTGAGTTGGATCTTGTGCTAAGGATAGCGGTCGCAGCGTTAACATTGCACAAGAACCGAGATTTTTGTATCATGTCCAGCAGTCCATTCAGGAGAGGTACCGAACCTTTACTATCGCAGGAGGCAGATATTTCGAACAGCTATTGTAAAGTTTGCTTCTTAAAAAATCAGTTTCTCTAATGTTCTTTTTATTTGCCCTTATGACATTTCTCATAGATGGAAAGGTAATTAACGGGGAATCAAGGTTAAATTTGAAATCTCATTGCCTTTAAAACTTAGGAGTTTTGAAGTACATTCTTGTATTTCATATTCGTGACAAAGTATTTATTTTAAGTGTCCCTGCCTACTCTCAAAGTTTTTACCGCTCATTTTCACTTTCTAACACCCTGTAGGTTTACATTAAAATGTGTGAGCTGGAAATAATGTTTCGACCTAACAATACTTGAAGAATTTTATTGGCTCAGAAACATTTTTAGAAGTGGGGTTAAGTGAACAATACCTTGAACTAAAGACGACGAACAGCGTTTCAATGGCAATGCTTTTATGACAGTTCGGTATCATAATCATAATATCTAGTCAATAACCGCAGAAATTCCCACCTTTTCCTCCTTTATAGTTTCCTAGGGAAAAGTCGGTTGTATGTATTCGGTTTAAAGCCAACCTGCATATGCAAGTTGGCTTGATATTTGGGAGAATTTCTCCTGAATCAGAACTTTTAAATGAATTTCAGGTTCAGTTTCAAAATCTGCACCCTGACTCCCAGTGAAGGGAGTTTCGAGACCTCTCTTGGGAGAAGGCATTCGGAGAGACTCTGATCACGCCTGGCTGAGGCTCGTAATGGCAGAGCACCTCTCCCAGCTCGGGTCTGACCACTGAATAACTGAACCTGCAACGCCAGCAGCGGCCGGGAAATCTGACTAGAGCTCGGTGCAAAATTTAACGCTGCTCTCTGCCCAGCTTTCGAGAGTTGGGGACTCTCTAACACGATGGGTCGTGCAGGCAACTTAGACTTACTCTTAGGCAATTTTCACACAAAAAAATCTATTCAAATGGTAGTTATGATAAAAGTTGAATACGGTTTCACCAAGTTGTTGGCATTTTAATTAACGGTAAAAGATTTTTTATTTTATTTAATTATAATTCGATTCTAATATACATACGTCCTTGGTAATGACATCCAAAATTATCCCCTCTACTTGAACTACCTTTGATATACACCGGGAAAAATATCTTTCGGAAATACGAGTAATGTTTCTCTTTCAATTTTTTTCTGAAAAGAAAACGGCGTTCGTCCAGGAAGTCCGGTCAGTGTCAACAGTGCATCCCCAGGAACTGTCCAACGACCTCCGCAGACCTTGCCGCTAAACCTGGTGAAAGTCTCAACAACGTTTTGTTCTGCTTTCGGTCGTTGGCTAAGGATGCTCCCTGTTTCTTTAATATTGTCATAAATTTCATAGTTGGAAGTCATCAGGAAAGTCAGTTTTAATCTTCGGGGCAAGAATATTCTTTGCCTTCACCAGTGACTGATCTATTCTTTTGTTGCAGATTGTCGTCTATAAGCTTTTTTACAGACAGTGAAATTTTAATTAGTGTGCAAGTAATAACATTCATTTTTATCTCAGCTGCTAGATATTTGTACCGAAATACTGCATACACTCAGCGGATGTATAATGGTGCAAAATATTTAATGATCTTACGTTAAGAGCTGAAACTGAGTGGGGATCGCAAAAACCTAATGAAAGATCCTTCGAAATCAGTAGAAAAAATTCTGAATGCATTGTGCCCAGTACCTGCTCCCGAGGTTGTGCAGACTTCAGCTCTGTGGCAGCGGTGTACAAAGGGCATGCTGTACCACATTGATTCCCAATTTTGATTGATCACGTCTCGCGGGAAGTAGCTGATAGGACTTTTTATAAGGAAAATCTTCTTCTATCTATGCATTCTTGGAAAATTTTCTTCACACAAACGAAGCAAAATTATATAGTCTGCTTTTCTCTTAAGAAAGTAGTAAAAAGGAAAAATAAGGTAAAGATAGAGTGAATTCGTTTAATTCATCTGGTTTTGATTTTTTATGAGAACAAACACTGATCTCTGAGCTCTGTATTTCACGACGCCTTTTTGTTCTTGAACTCGTTCTAGATAAAAATTAATCATGCATCTTCACATTACATATTTCAGGCTTACCTTGGAAACGAGCATTTCTTTCTGCAAACAATTGATTTCATAGTGTACCATGTGCCACCGTTTTCTCTTTCTTCATCTTCATGACTAGCTCAAGCCTCACTAGCACTACTGGAGTGACTTTAATTACTTGTCACGAGGTAACTCAGATAATCATTTTAAAATGCTGAGAATACTTGAAATAGGTTGATGTTAAGTTCATTACCTAACGACAACGGTTAGAAAACGAGATTCCAGTAATTTGTCTAAGTGGCATACGAGTAAGTTGTCCTTGTACCTTCAACACTGTTTGTGTACGCGGCACTGACTTCGTGAAACCTGCTCAAAAATTAATGTCAGCAATTGTGAAATTTCTCCTAACATTTTAACTGAATTTGCAGCAATGAAAAAATTCATAATTCGTTAACAAGAATTACTAGTTTGATTTTAAAAAATGAGTCTCAGAAGAAAGATAAATTTTAGCAATGTTAGGGAAACATGAGACACATTTAAAATAAATTTATTAATAGAATGACTCTCACATGATATTGTGACTGCATAATCGCATTTAATTTGACATGAAGAAAAAATTAAAACATTGGATCAAATCACAAACTCGCCAAAATTGAGGTCAGTCAGTCAATTTTAGAATACGAAAATAACTACGCCTCGGACAAAAATTAGTTACCCAACGGAATGTATTACCTTGAAATATTATTTTTGCACTCGTTCAATAATTTCGCAATCTAAGTAATTCGAGTCAGTTAAAATATACATAACACTCACTCCTGTTGAGTAATCCTAGATTTAAAAAATAGTTGTCTCATATGGTGAGAATGAAAATGCAAATGCTTCTAGTTCTTGTACGGTGGCACAGGGAAAAAAATATCGAAAAGCTACGACCCAAATGGATGACATTTGTCACCAAAATAATTGTTGTCTTCCTCACATGGATATGCCAGCGCTCGTTCCAGGCCAAGTCTCACTGATAAAAGAATCTCGGTCCACTCTCTCTTCTATGTGATAGTACCATCACCTAAATACTCTTCGCCAACTCCAGATGACCTCCAATAGCAATGCTAACTTCGGTTCACCAGAAATTTCTAGGCCGAGAAGTCATTTAGAATTCCGGAGCTTTCTTGCCGCTAAGGATCTTTCTTAGCTTCTACGGTCTTAAAATTGCTGCAATATATAAGCAATCGAACAACGAGTTTTGCAATCACCAACACGCTTGCTAGGTTTTGCTGATAATTTGGGTTTTTTGCTACGTGTTGGGTCACATCAACGTGACTTCTTCTTACCGCGAAGTTTCAGCTCTTGGACTCGTTTTAAAAGCTTATATTTTGAAGATATGTTGAGCGTGGCAGAACAAAGTTTAAACAACAGACTGTCGGGCGGTGATGACGACCGTTCCGGCTGCAAAGGCTGGTCATCACATTCCTTGCTGCTAAGAATTCTGTTCACAACTGTGAGGACTATTCTTGGAGAGACGACCTCTGCTGCTGCTTCTGCCGATTTTGATGTGGAAAGTTTGTGGTGCGGTCGTTAGCTCGAGTCTCTCAAGCTTGGCCAGACGAGCTGAGACTCGCTCAAGTGTCCACGATCGCAGATAGCAGACCTCCAGAAGTTTCTTTGATGTCGTGTTTACAGGGAGTTCCTTCCAGGCAGCAGTGCAGTCGCTCACGCTTTATGATGACCCTCCGTTATATTTATGCTTTAGGACGGCTGAACTAGCTCAGAAGAACCAGCCAGTATTGTAGTATGAAAGTTTTAAATCTACTTTGAAGAGTCGTGAATATACGGTGACCATTGGGATTCTTACTATCACAACATGAAAAAAGTTTGTTTTCTGGAAATAAATTACCTGGGACTGCAGCCTTGCTGTCCTGAGAAGCCGTTCCTTCAATGACGCTCAGACCCAGCAGCTCCCTGATGAGTGCGCGGAGCTGCAACCCTGTAACAGCTTAGGTGTGTACAGCTACGGCCGAGCGTCGTCTTCCAGTAGATGTGGTCTTGCCGGTAAGAGGACTTCTTACGGCTGTTTTTCGCCTGAACTAAGTGTAATGATCATACGGTAGTATAAGGTAATTAATTAACACTTTTAGTAGTACAGGGACATTTCAAGCTCGGCTTGATATTCTTTTTTTAACACATTTTCTCACTTACAGAACTATCGGAACACCCAAAATGCCCCAGGTGAGGGAGAACACCAGGTAAGGGAAGACTGTCCTGGCACCGCACTGACAGAACACACTAGTCATCCCCATTGATCATTGAAACTAGTTAAACTTCTGTCAGTTCTGGTAATCAACACAGTTAAGTTTTGAATAAATTTGGAATACAATTAAAAAGTTCACGACTAAGCACTTCAACTTTTGAACATAAGTCAACACCAACCGTCCACACGTCGTCCAGTGGTTCCCTTATTGGGCTTCATACTCTTCACTAACTTAGGTGGATCTTTGTCTTCTCTCAACCGCCTTTGCACGTTGGCGAATTTAATGCACGCGAAATATTTTCAGTTACTTTCTTGCAGTTATATCGCTTAGTAAATTTGGTCTTTTGGTATGTCAAGGTAAATAATCCTTATTTCGGTACAGTCAGTACGGTTGGAGAGCTTTTATGACAGTTCCTAGTTAAATACTCAACAATTTCGCGCCCAAATATCGAAATTCAAGAGAAGCTCAACTTCGGGGTAAAGGTACAGTTATACAGCATTAGTAAAAAGTTTAACACCCGTTGTTTTGATTCCAGGCATTGGGTAAAGCCTGGCGATGTTGACTGAAATAAACTCGAGGAAGTCTTTGTCGCTGAGGATATTTTGAAAAAAAAATCTTTATTTTAAGCAGTTGAAGAATGGCAATCACAGGCAATGCCATACATAATAAATGTGACTTTTTTGCACAATATGAGACTTATGGAATCAATTTTATTTAAACTCTGAGTGACATACGTCACGCGCTATTTTGAATGTACAGTAAGTGAAAACTCCTCATGACATCTCTGTAAGCCTAAATTCAAGTGCGTGAGGAACGGCAGAGTTTTCAGCCTCGTGCGTAGAGCAGAGCTTCATAAACCTGCATTGAATCAGTATTTTATGTTTTTTTCTTTATATATAAATGAAAATTGAATTAGAAGCTTTAATTCTGGAAAAAAATTACTGGAGTTTGTAAAATCACAGGGATGAGCCGGTGTAGGAACACATACTCGTGTGTCAAAATGGTAATCAATGAATGTGTTAACTTAAATCTAGAGCGTATGATGTGCATCATTCACTAAGTACATGAGGCCTATGGAGGTCTTTGTGATGCGACAGGAACACTCAGTAATGGCTCGATCGAAGATCCATACTTGACCATTAAATATGAGGCAAGGTTCCCTGGAGAGTCAACTACCCAAATAAAAACTCAGCCTCAAGGATACGGCAGGTTTAGCACTTCAGTACTCGTAATGTGAATAAATTGAAACAACCGCTGTTTTTTTCATTAGGTTAACCCAATCTTTTGGACACTTAAGCAGCGCACGTTATCAAGGGAACAAACATCGAAAACTTTGGATGGACATATGTCCTGCATATCCGTAAATACGCAACTGTTCGCAACTGTTCGCAACGTTCGCAACTGTTCACATTATTCACCTTACAAGATGGATCCTGGGCGTCCCTTATTCCAATAAATAAGAAACTTCATTACTCGTATACCTGATACCGCAGGTTGGCATAAAATATATATGCCCTTCACCAGGCACACTACTCTCAAAAGAAAACGACCCCGACGACATGGCATCAATGTTAGTCTGAGGAGCGGATTGTGCTGTACCTCAACGTACGAGTATGTGCAATCTCCCGCACTGAGAATTCGACACAATTTATCTCAAAATTAGGTGCTAATTTCAGTACACTATAACCCTTTATTACTTACTCTTATGCTTATTCACAAATATAATTCATTTTTCAGGCATGGGATCGCTGGTTTTTTAATAACATTCATTAACTCAGCATCAGCCGAGAACCTTCCATGTAGTAAAGAAAGTAACGGTGGACGGCCAAATTCAGCAGCTGAGGCGGCCTGAGCCTCATGCCCACAATTTTTTGGCTGTTTTTTTTTTTTGNTTTTGTGGGAAGCATGAGGCATGACTCGTTGCCATATCAGTTTTGACAAATGGAATTAGGAGAGATAGTGTACAGTTTTTTGCTATCTAAGGCATGAACTTATTGCAGCACGTGCGTGAACGCTGCAGTCGTTAGCTCGCCTTTGAGAATACACAACGTCTCAACTCTTCTTTTTATTCGTAATATCTCCCTAAACAGGCGACAAAATTAAAAAACAAAGTTCCATCACATTGAAGGCTACTGATCTCATTAAGTCTCGATTACTTTGATGAGATTACTCATAATAATGACGGTTGCAGTTCTGTAAGGCGAGGGCGCATTCAGAGTGCGGACGCTGCTCACGAAACAGAACTCGTTTCCGCACACAACAGCGCATGTGGATACAAATTCGGCATCATACACTATGTTGAGATTTGTAATTAAATACAAATAAAAAAAATTCTAGAATACTTTTACCCAGATATCCTGCTTGTGCATTGACAGGGCAACCCCTATACTCATATTTTTCATGTAAGATTCCTCTGTCATTGGCGAATTTTAAATTTCGCGCGCCTGCTCTCGAGTTGAGATGCCCGCCAATAAGTAACTATTTCATCACAACAGTTATGTGTATCAACATGGAGTGCGTGGGTACAGTAAATGATGAAACAGGAGGCAGATTGGTCACAAACTCTAGAGCTCAAACTCAAGAAATGCGAGATTAGTTTTCATTGAAGGAAGAGTAGTGGCACGGTTGCGAGTTGCCAACCACATGCTTTGTACGCAAACAAACAAATTCATCTTCGTTTACCATTATTTCATGAAGTACTAGACCAATTTTATCACCGAAACCAATCCCTAATTGAAAACAAGAAATGTTTCGCTCCTACCGCGAAATGAACTTGCACCAAATTCTCACCATTTCCAATTGCAGTGCCCGTCCGAAAACGTCTTCATCTGTATCGCTTTGAGGCCCCGACAGCTGAGCTGTAGTGCAGGAGCCGTGTACGAGGTAATCCTTTCAACCTTGCAAAGTCCTTCTTGCTGCTTCGACCAATCAATTTCCTGCCTGAACTACTACGGAAATTCACTGTTTCAAGGCAAATGTCCCATAGGAACTGCTTCTGAGACTGAGAGACAGACCAATCATAGGGCCTGTCAGGAGACTCGAGTTCGAGCGGGATTTAAGCGTCTTCAGTTGTCTTGAGTAATACCTGGGAACTGCTTGCCTGAGTGTGTATTCCTGGGCTTTGTTGTGTGCCTATTGTAAGCCGATCAAAGTACAAATGGCTCTGCTGATAATGAAGGCAGTACTGTCGTAGAATTGCTGAGTGTCCAACTGTGTCGACGCCTCGCTGAACCAACATCCTGATAGAGGCTGGGGTCTCTAAACGGTGATTTATGCAGCCCATTTCTGGAATCTCGTGGTCAGCTTGACCCCTGACCAACCGCAACGGTGGTCTCAGCCGTCGCCTTTGATTTGCTTCAGCCTCGAGACATATTTTAAATCTAACGTATTGATCTTCTACGGTCGTGATTCTCAGGGGGTGTCTAAAGCAAAACAGACAATATGAGTCTTGATATGTATCCTCTATGCTGTGGGTCAACTGAATCGTGACTGAAAAAATATTTACTTTCATTTCGTAAACGTTCTTTAGAGCGCTGAAGTCAGCCTAAGTGCTTTGAAAAACTGCGTAGAATATTTCTTTGAACTATTTCGTCTTCTTTCATTACTGATGCTCTGTCATGATGATGGGACAGCCTACTCATTGACTCGTTTGCTTGGCGAGGTCTACATTAGGACCCATGGTAAAAATGTCTTCTACTACTTTTTCGAGGTAATTCTTAAGACATAAATCTTAAATCCCCAAATTATTGTTTGCATTGTCCGTCGTTTGCTATAGCATTGTTTTCATTTCAATTCATTTTAGCGAAACAATCCAACATTATCAGCACACTGATTGAAAGCTAGAGTAACTCTGAAATTGTATCCCATCAATTGCACGCAAACATCGAAAATATTCGACTAAAATCGTATTTTAAATCTTTTAAACTTCCGCAAGTCTGTAATTTTTCTAGTGAGAGCGTGAGCATAGCAAGGTTTCCATCGACCAAAGCATCTGAAAACAATGATTCTTTTAAAACTGCTGGAAAATAAAGAGGCCAACGAGGAAGTGTATTGACTCGAGAGGAGCAGCAACGTACAGATTTGGGGTCGTGAAGAGCGCAGGAGTGCTGAGGTAACCCAATATCGCAGAGTCCGGCCATTGTGTCGGCGTGGGCAGCAGGCTCGCCATTACGCTATTGGGACGCACCTCTGTTCGAAAAACGAAAGCCTTTCTCCCCACCTGCAAGTCCGTGCTCCATTTTTATCGGAATGCGAAGAGAAATAAAATTTACCTTGGCAAGATGCAGCGCTCTTAGAGTTCGGCTCTTTTCATTTGTGATGGACTGCAGAAAGTTGTTTGATTCAATTTGAGCATTAAGCACTCTACTTGACGCATGCATGTTCCAGAAAACTAGGGAATAAATTTGTGCAAAAGTCAAGCAGTGAACTAAATTCCAGAATATTCAGCAATGTCATCCGTATTAGCTGCACCGTATTCACAGAAATGAGCAAAATCCGTATCAAAAGTCTGTCCATTTGTTATCGTACACTGTCGCTATATTTAACGCGTGCGCTCAAAATCATACGTCGAGTCATCCTCGTACACGACTCGAGACTTTCGACAGCAGTGCTGTTCCTGATAAAAACTTTCATGTTCATTTCTATTGCAGAGTTTATTTATTGCTGAGCATAAAATCCTAGCTCAAATACCGCCGCATACACTTGTCCGCGCGATAGCACGGGGGGACTTTCAAACTTCACCATTTTTGCAGAGTCGGGCAGTAAAGCCATTATTCTCGCGGCGTCGCCAAATCTGCTTCATCGTAAAGAAGACTTTTGCGCACATGCAAAGCCAAACTTTGCTTCCAAAACTTCATATTATTCAGTAGATGTTAGCTTACATGTGTTCTTCGGCGTCACTCGACACATTTCTGTTTTTCCTTCGCTGTTGATGCAATTGCAAGTGCATCTTGTGGCCTCTGCTGCGGTGAGTAATGATGTTGTTAGTGCAGTTGTTGCCAAAACAAATGCTGCTGCTGTAAAAGTTTTTGCCAGGGCTTCAGCTTAAATTTCTTTCTTTGCAAAACTGTTTTTCTATGAATTTCCGTGCAATACTTCCAGATATTGTGCAATTCTTACAGTTGTAATAATTGCGAAATTAATACTTTCTGAGGCTATCTTAATCCCTTGCCTGCTACCTGTAATTGCAGGGCCAAGGTGGCCGGTGCTCCAACTTCCCTTCCAGGATAAAATACCACAGTTCAGAGTAACTTGACTGTTGATGAAGTCTTGATCAAATAAAATCTTAGATCAAATAGAAAATCTAGGATTCTCAGTAGCATTCGCGAAACTCTTCCTTATGATAGGAGAGCCATTCAGCACCATTTGCCAGCATATTCCCCCCAGCGTTTATATCGAATGATATGCGTACGTTTCGTGGTGAATTAACTTGCAAGAAATTAAGCCATTACTCTCTTTCAATAGTTACTTTCGTTACTGTTTAAAGAAGGTATAAATTTTACTCAGTAAATAACAAATTAGAACGTTTCATTTTTGCATTGAAATTTACATCTTCGTTCAACAAACCATTCTAGATGGTATCAAATTTTACGACCAAAAATAGACAAGCCTTTCACATGAGCGGAATAGAGCACATGTTAGGGAAATCCTAAACTTATATATTTTTAAGTAGTAACAATTTTTCAGTTAATTTTCTTCGTTCACAGTATCCAAGTCTCAGAAAGTGAAGTGTTAAAGCCATTTCTCGGCTCCTCCCCGGATTGCATTTTGAGAACCCATACGACTGCGGTAGAGCAGGACTGCCTTTTTCATTTTAAGTCTTGTTTTGTTCCTGATTGACCTGCACTTTAACCGCTAGGAAAAATTCTCTACAGCAACCATTCACACTAACTGTCAAAGAGTCTCAAAGTTTCCCTGGTCACTAAGGAAATACTACAGATGATTCAATACGATTTTGGTGGTAAAATCGAATTTTTATGTCGTATGTAAGAAAACGTGGACATTCTAGTCCTTTAACAAAATCAAGCTATGATATTTTGACACTCATGTAATTCCTGACCAAAATATGCAACAAGGCTGCTGTAAAAAAAAAAACATGCGAGCTCTGCTGAAAGCTTGTGACAAAGTTGATTATTCAAACCGTCAGACGTGTATAAATCAGTGGGAAGTTGTTTTGAGTGTTGAGTGTCGAGATACTAGCTACTTGATGAAATTGCTTACTTACATCAATTTAGTATCATTCAGTCGCAAATAGTTGGGCTCGATATAAGGTAATAAAAACCGGTAAAAGTATCTGGACAAGCCTAGTTGGATTACCATTTGAAAGAATTATACCACCTTATCGCTTCCCTGACACGTCTTTCTCACAAATTAACTTCCTTCATTCAGTTTCCACATAAAAACAAATCATGCGGAAGGTAGTGTTAGGAAATTCCCATATCGGATGCGGAAATTTCACTCTTGCTAATTACGACGGGTTTTGACATAGTGAAGAGTGTTTTGGAGTTCCCGCGGAATTCCAATAGAACCTGCCTTGCTCGTCCTGAATATTTACTCCGATACGGAATAATTCCCAACATGACAACAGGTTTTCGCATCCCCTGCTAAAAGTTAAAGTGGCCGTTACTATTACACATACAATGTCGGTATAGCCAATGACTCGACTGGCTCTATATCTTGAAGTAAGATTACTTTCGCTCGTCGGAAAAGGTCGCTTCTAAAAATGGTATCGCCATCGCTGTGAATTTTTGAAGAACCTTATTTGGAGTGGCGCTGGTGATTAAGATGATAAAATGCACTGCATAATAAAAGACCCAAAAAGGATGCGCTGCGTCCACCTAAATGTTAAATCCGAACAGAATCTAGGGGAAATTCATGCACTAAATTTTTTACTGTTATGTTGTATTTTTGAGAGGATCAAATGTCAGGATCTCGCAAGGAAAGAGAGCATTATGTAGGGCTGCAAAAGCTGTAAGAAATGTTACTAATATATTTTGAACTAATTTCCATATATGTGTCGACACAAACGTGGGTCGAAATGAATCTTTCTCATGAAGTCACGTATGATGCGAACAAAAATGAAAGTGTTCAGAAAAATTATATTTTGAATAACATTCATATAGCTTTCTCCTCTGCCTTACCCAAAAACATAGTCTTATGCACTGAAATGACTGACTTTCTATTGATCCAATCCCCTTGCGAATAATATGTATATTCGTCGTCGAAATGCTGCGCATTACATATACATTCGAAAACATGCCCGTCTATTATTACGAATTTGCCTGTAAAACGCATCTAAATTCGCAGTAGCTTGTTAACTAACGCCGGATTGAATGAGTTAGGAAGAAATCATTTGACTATTATGAAACTCGAGAGACGTTCTACCTATACATTGCATTCGGCAGCTCGATTGTTTCACACAGAGAAGATAATAGCCAAATGGGCCTCTCAAGGTTTGTTAAACTAACATTGTTTGCTCCTGGTGGTAAATTTGTCAGCCATTTGGGAATCATGTGAAGGAATAATCAAAGAACTCAAAACGTCTTGTCTCTCGGCAATTTTCTTCAGATCGAAGTCATTCCGTCGCGTTATTATTGTAATAGAAACGGTCACAGAACGGAAGCTTCGAAAAATTGAGATTGCTCATTTCATTACGTCGGTCTAAGAGACGTTCAACATACACATACTTTCATGATACGTAAGCTGTCAGTTGGTAATGAAGCAACAGTCAAATAGTAACTGATGTACATCGACGCGTTCAAGTAGTAAAATCAAACTACAACACAATGTGCGTTCATTTTAATATTCGTAGACTGTTCAGCAACGTCCCTGAATGTGTTCAAGAGCTCATTTGAATGAACAATTTCACGCCGCAGTTAAGGTCAATTTTATTTTTCGTTTGAAGTCAAGATGTAGTCTTCTAAAATTCCAAAATTAAAGCACGTGCGATCAAAATATTATACTTGGAGGTAAGATATGAAAGATGTGACGAAACCTGCACCACAGCTCGTGCATCTAGCTGGAGCACAAGACGTCTCGTGCGTTGCCGGTCCACGTGCGCATCAAACGGACCACGTATAATTGCACAGCTTTTCTTCTCCTGCAGAGATTCCAATGCTTTTCTTCAGATTCTGACCATGAGTATAAACAACAAAATTGTGGAAAAGAATGGAACACCGCCGCCATTGCGTTGACGACTATTTCTCACAGACTGTCATCTGTGGGCCTCATTAGGGCGTCGCTTCCACACAGCACTGCTGGAACGACAAGCCTTGTAATGAAACTGTTCTTTACAGTGACGTAATATCATGAATCTAAGAGGAAGGGTTATAACAGTAAAACAATTTTTCGACAGAATCTGAATCGAATCGCAACATAATGGTCATGAAAGAGCAAATTCTAAAGTTTCGAATATGTAGTACAACAAAAATCTGTGTTGTCTGACCCTTTAACGTACAAATATTTTCGAAACATTGTACTCGCGCCTCTCTCAGTGTAAACCCTAAATAGACCAACTTATTTTTGAAATGAATGAAAGATTACGTAAGCAGTCGGTCGAATGAATTTCGAGCACATATGCGCAAACTTATCTTGATTTTGAACGAAACAATTGCACTTTAAAAACCATCTATTTTTGGAGAAGCGTGAAGAATTCTACACAGCGATTTTCATAGTGTTGAGGTAACTCGAAGACAACTACACCGGAGGAGCGTGAATAACTCTACACAGCGATCTTCATAGTGTTGAAGTAACTAGGAGACGACTACACCAGTTCCGTTGCAAAAGCGGTCAGGTGGGCGGGGGAGGGACACCTAGGCTCAGGGCTGCTCAGCGGACTCACGTTGGTCCGAATATTATTGCGTCCCTGACCCAGAGAGGAAAATTCGGATGGAATCGCTCAGAGAAGGACCACTGTCGTGTAATACGGCTTAATTGCTTTTTATACTTGCTAATGAATTGAATTTTTTCCTAACGCGTCAAATTGGGATGTTTTCTTCTTTGAGGCGAAAAAACATGAAGAGAAATAAGTTGTATCACAGTGGATTTTACTTTCTTGCAAATGGTATTTTCTTCATTGTAAATAGCTTAAATGTCATGAAGGAATTTTACAAGCCCTTTAATTCCGTATCGTAGACTAAGAGGGAAAAAATTTCAAATACAATTTCAGATAAGCCTAATTTTCAATGTATACGTGCAATGGAATTAAACGCGGATTTCAGGACTCTGGACAGTTGTTTTCCTTTAGTTCTAGTTTTTCTCCAAAACTCTCCCTCTGAATAAGTAAAATTATAAAGTTTACTCGTATCTTGTTGGACTTGTCAGTTGTTCACGTTTGTTAGCGATGCTAAAGTGCAGTTAGCAAGCAGCGACCGAGTGTATCTTGTCTGGGCTGAGCCGTTCATTTACACATGCGACAGCACGGTATGATTTGTGCACCGGGTCTGCACACAACACGACAGTTCCCATCAAATTGAATCCATTGAACTTGGCGCAATATGCATTGGACTTACACTTTGTGCAAGCTTTTGTTATCATCTTGATTCATTATCGTCTGCATACTTAAGCTTGTTTCTGAACAGGGTAAATTTCTGAGGCTTATTCCCTCTATTGATTTAAATCGACCACAGGATATTTGTAGATCAATCACTTAAAATGGCGAGGTAATGCTGGTGTTATTCTAGAATTGAGAGGAGATGTTCTAGCTAAAAGATAAGCCAGATGAACGTAAATTATACGTCCATGTTTTATAAAGCGTTTATTTCTAGAAAGACTGTTTAACTCTCGTTTGGAGTGAGAACTTAATTTTTGTGCAATTTTGATAGCATCTTCTCGACGATCGTTGTAATGAATTAACAGAAGATACTTCACAATAGTTTTAGTTAATTTATTATCGTTTAACCAGCTACACCAGAGCAGCATGCATCATTGGGATTTAAGTATCCACTTGCTTCAAACAAATTCAGTCAAAGCAGGTCGTTTCCATTTTGAAATTCTCAGCCAAAAATTAAACGAGCCGTTTTTTAGTGCCAATAAATAAGGCCCTGGAAATTACTAAGCGACTGTGATAAAATATCCTGTTTATGATTCTAAATTCATGATAGCGAACAGTCTGGTATCGGTTTTTCTAACTTCTGATCCTGAAAAAATTGTACGCTAACAATAGAATTCAAATAATTTCGTCGCGAATTCTACATTCTTAAAATTTGTAAATAAAATATTCCCATCGTAACTATTAAAATATTAGTAAACCTATTTCACTATTAGGAGCATTATCAAAATCAAAGATTTATTTCCAATCTACATAGGTTGACATTATACTTCTTCGCTTCCTTAATCATGAGAAATTACCCTTGTGAGTCTGTGTGTCTAATGATGTTTATTTCACATCAGTCAAGGCGCTTCAAAAACTATTTATAGAAAAAATAAAGAAAAATACTGTATTTCAACGACCAAGGCACATTTGAGCCTTGGAGGAACTGACACCTTTAATTAATGTTCTAAAATGAACGGCGGTGCGCAGCTCGCTCTTCATAGATTATTTTAAACACAATCGTTAAAAAAATATTACGTTGAAATTTGGGCGAGCAATTTTACATTATGCATACAGAATTTTGCTTATTTTACTGATTAATTCGCAATCTTTCTGCACCTCTAAAACAAAGAAGCTATTAATAAAGCCTTGTAGTTTTTCATGGTGATGCTAATGAAAATGGTTTCTCTGCTGCCCCTGATGATGAATAGCAATTTATAATACATCACGAATTAGAGAAAAAAATTCGTGCGCTGAGTGTAATAATTAAGGCGCTTGTTTTACTTTTCCAGACATGAGCTATGAAACTTTGCTGGAAAAAAATATGTAAGCTTAAGAAGGGCTTCATATTAAGATTTTACTTTTTCAATTTTTTCTATCTTCACTTATTTCAAACAAGAATTTGCCCTTTTCCATCATTCAACAAGAATTGAAGTTGCTCCCAAAAGCTTTTCTTTCACAATTTTCCTTGAAATTGTTTAAAAGAAAGCTTTTGAATTATATCCAGTTAAGAGTATATTTTCTCAAATGTCTTTCTGTGGCAGTTGTTGAAATTTTCATTTAAATATAATTCATATTAACATTCCCTTAACTGACTCTTGTTTGATTGGTGCTGTCGGTATGAGATTTATTTTTATTATAAAATTTCGGTATAAAGAAACGAATCATCTTTTTTATTCTTTCCTAAACAACCATACTCCCATTCTTCTGAGTCAATGCTCATTTAATCCATTTCTTTACTAAATTTTTAAACACTCAATTATTTATTATTTTTCGCGGGACTCAAGTTTGAATCAATGCAATTTCCTCGTGGAAAACTAAACAATGAAGTCACAAAGGCCGAAGTTTGTTCCACGAACGAAGTACGCCCCACAGCACCAGTCTCTGCTCGACAAGTTGTCACCTTGCCAACAACCTTCTGTGACATTACTTCGCACGGGGCCTTTGACAATTTTGGTCAGTTTCCTATCTAGAAATAGGGTCCTATTTTGGTCTGTCAATTTATCTGCGAATTGAAAATGAAAGATCGAATGGAACAACGTTTTTGTGCAAATTTACCCGTTAAGTTATGCAAACATTTTTCTGAAACATGAGCTTTGCTCCTTTTGGTGTTTGAGAAAGATTGCTTAACTCGAGCACACGGTAATGTTGCTTAGTTATTTAAAATAGGGAATAACGATTGACGAAATTTCAAAGTTCCACCTCAACTAACGATGAAAATATATGTAGACACCGCTCGCTCGGTGTGCGTCCAAATCGTTGCTTGACATGGCGAAATACTTCTGAGGATATGTAGGAATCAACTGTGGGATTTTAGCTGGTAAACAAAAAATAGAAAAGATTCGGGTATTGCATACGACACAGCACCTTATCATTTGTCTCCGTTTTACTTTTAGTACACGGGGATCGTTCCTTTTTAAAGAAGACGAACGAGTCTAGTGCTATGATCTGACAGTAAAACCGTTCAGACAAAAGTTCGATCGTTATTTGAGCAGGCCTAATCAATTTAAGACCTCTGATGCAGTAGTTGGTCCAGTTCTATTACGTAAGTAGTACAGACTTTGTTGGAGTAAGGATTTAATTTGAGGTAGTAAAGTACAAGAACAACTCGTTCCCTTGTCATATCACCAGGCCTTCCAAAATTGAAAACCGTTGTGAAAATTTTCGAAGAAGCCACTGATTTAATTAAGCCATCACTGAAATGATTGCGCTTCAGGCGCTGTGACTTTTGTTTCGAACACTTTGCTGCCCTCAACCTTGTGCATCGGCCGTGTACATTTGGATAAACCATTTTAGTTGAACGCACTAAGTTCCGACCGAGCGAAGAAGCTTCAAGCAACTCTGTTTTGATGCCTCGGGAACGCATGCAGCAGCCACTCTGTCTGATATTTTTTGCATTAGTTGAAGGCGAGTCCTAAACTCAATTTGAAGTTTGTGGATGTTCGATGGTCGAAGAAGGCAGAACAAAGGAGGGTAGTGTTCAGCCCTCCATCACAGTCTAGCGATCACAAGTCTTTGGTTGCCCACAAACTAATAAAAGTGTAGCCGGCCGCAAAGTTGCCGGTGGTCACAAACCGCAAAGCCTTTCCCCCGATGGAATCAATCATTTCTTTGGCGACAAAGAAAAAAGTTTCTCGAACGAAGGAAAACTCCACCATCCTTCCAATATCGGCAAAGTGAATGCCTAGCGAAGACTTAGCAGGTTAAGTTTGGAGAGGAATGTTTTGTTGTATGTAGTCAAATTTTAAACAAGATACAAAATTAGTTGCAGCGACGTTAGTAATGCCTGCTCTATTTTGAAAATGAAGCACATTTTTGTCCAGTGAGGGTTTAAACACTTAAAAAGTAATTCTACCAGAGCTTGGAAGTTGGTTATTTGCAAATTTTAATTTCCTTGGAGTTCTTTTGATACTTTTTACTATACATTTGCACTTCCTGCTCAGCAAACAAAATTATTCGGTAGCTGATTCTAATTGCAAGCCAAATAATGTCAGAGCAAATGCACAAAACTTAGAACGGGTAACTATTCGAAACAACTTCATGCTGCGGTAACTGAGTGAACACATTTAATTAGAACTTTTATTAATTTGCTCTAACCAAGTTTCTCAGGAAGCATCCTGTTATTTCTGAGGACAAATTCTGACCATAGGCTGCAAATGGCTGCTCCGTGCCTTCCTTATTTTCGTAAAGAGTCTATCTGTGACCGTTTTCCAGCCTGATGAGATTATTCTCAGCATTTTAGTTTTTAAAGCTTAAAATATGTGAGTGGGAAAACTGAGCAAAACAATATTTTAATATGGATAAATACTTTAAAATCTTTATGTGAACAGTGTTTGGTCAATAATTATGAACTTAGGCATAAGGAACAGTTCATGAGAGTTACGCTTTTTTACTTGTCGAACTGAAGGACGTCATAGAAGTTTAGGTATCCATCCTACAGGCCTCGTAAGAACTGCCATTGAACTTTAGACTGCAGCAGGAATGTCGACCCTCGCGTCTTTGCTGCTTGGAAGAGAATAAAGAAATCACGAAAACAAAATATTCGTACTGAAGACAACTCAGACGTCCACGAAAAATTTGCAACTCGACAGCAGTGGGAAACTGGTCGTCGTGCCTTGAGAAACTCACCAGAAGCGACGTCTCACCTCCGTATTGAGGCGTGGACAGCGAGAGCATTTCCTGCGTGGTGCTGCCTGGCTCATCTTAGTAGCGTCTCAGGCTTGAGGAAATACGATCCTACATCAATTGATTTAAATTGGAAAATTATGTTATAGCTCTATGGTAGTATATGGGTATTTTAGATATAACTGTGTCGAAATCAGGTATGTGGCAACTTACTTGAATGAAAATAGTGATTTTCTCGTCATTAAAATTTCTCAACACTCGTTATAGCTGCTTTAACTAACTAACTATTCCAAATAAATCCACGATTTTCTACAACAGTGATCAAATTATGGTTTTTCAGTTGTACTTCGTCCATTGCAACCACGCCCGTACTCGCAAAATCAAGTGGATATTTTCATAATAGCAATAATTTAATGTAACTAGCCTTTATTATAAAGTTCGGAAACTTCTTCGTTTGAACAAGATGAAGTTGTCAACTAGAAATGATTTTAGAACACCAGCTAACATGTAAAGCGTCGATGTCGGCGGCTCAGGGCACCTATACCGCGACCGTCGTCAAGACCGCGATACGTCCCAAGCCTCTTCACAACTCTGCCCTGAGTGTGTTCAGCTGGACACCGATCCCGTGTTGCTGTGTTATTGAATCCTATTGAACTTATAATAACGCTAACATTAGTGCACACATTAAGAAGTGGAATCTTTATTCAGTCATTGCGGTGAACTTAATTAAACATTTCATTGTCTCGTTATTCAACTCGAAGGAACATCTTCTGTAACCACATACACATGGCAATTGAAAAGCTTTTCTTCATTCAGTTCTTGAACGTCACCTGATGTTGAAACCCGTATTGAAGTCAAGGCACACTACGCGTTCACGGAGCCCTTCACCGACGAGGCGGTGGCACGTGGGATCAACGAAGTGCCTCCTACATGCATCGAGGAATATACTCTTCATGCCACATCGTGCGCTAGTTGCTTGTAAACTTTATCATTGACGTTCATTCAAGCTTTCTCTTGTTGGTATTTCAAATACATCCTAATTGAGTGCCAAGGAATTAGACTTGTATTATATTAAACATTGTAAATGCATATCATCAGTTGTGTGGTAAATTTGGAAAGAAAATAATCAATTAAACACTACTAAAATTTGCTTAATTTTTTGACAGTTGACTTGTTAGTGAACCTCATCAAAGTTTTCAAGAAAAGTAACCCTCAAAATTCAAGCAAACGAAGCCAGAAATTCGTGTTTGCAAACATCCATTCGCCGCCATTGCAATTTACGATTCGCGCCTCATTGCATGAGGAACACGAACGGCGTCTTCGCTTCAAGGCATGTATAAGCTGCAGATTTAAGTAGAATGGTGAGGGAAGGAGACAGCTGGTAGACGCAATAACCCAGACAGTCTGAGAACATGTGTCTGCGAGAAGCACTGCGTTTGGACACAAGTCTGCAGCTCTACACCGACTGCGACAAATGGCGGGCCCTTGCTGAAGGATGACTCAGATTTGCTAACGTTGGGCAAAACTCCTCGAAGGGGATTTGTAAGCGCCTTTTAAATTAGATTGAGAATGGCTCGATGTATCACAGTCACTTGATGCCGCCCTCAACGGTTTGAAAACCCTAAGATTAAGGACGGATTTGGCCAAATGATTTTCCTCTGTAGAAGTAATTAATCTCTCCAATCATCAGATCTTGATGGTTTTCTGTCACTCGTCGAAGATAACGAGCTATCCTATGAACTTTAAAAAGCTTAAAACGTAATTTAGTATGGGATGATATTAAACGCTTACCATGTGGAGGCAGTGAACTCTGACATTTTCGATGCACATACATATTCGTGTATACACACGTACGTAAGCATAATCTTGACATTTGCCAATGCAGTGCGTAGACCTACACAGGCATGATAGAATTGATTAGACACAAATGAAAATGTATTTCTGCTCTTATTTCAAGTAAAATGCAATTTAAAGTTCACATTGTTGTTTTATTTACCTATATTTCTTGTTTCAGAATACATACAAGAATAGGGAAGCATGCTACGAACCAAAGGAGCATTAGACCTATTCGAATTTCAGCGAAGTAGTATCGTGGGTCATCTTGACGGTGGTGTAAGTCAACGCCAAATATCTGAAAATTGTTAAATATCAGTTTCTGCTGTTAATGGAGTGATTGTAAAATTCACCAGAGAGGGCAAGGAGTGCACAAAATCTCATTCAGGTTGTCCTGGGCCATCGGAAAGAACCTTGCATCTCTTCCGAAGAAATGTAGAACAGAAGCCACGTTACAAGGCCTCTAATTTAGCAATACATTATGATGTCAGTCCCAGAGCAGCTTTCAGGTATCTCCACACTCTGGGCTTCTATGACAGAGCTGCAAGAAGGAAACCACTTCTTCGTCCAGCCAATATCAAG
>VOMN01030163.1:0-14132 GCA_014899125.1 Orchestia grillus
TGAATTGAATTTGCTACTTTTTGGCACGGGTGCGTGAAATGAAATTGTGGAAATAATTCAACACCCGAGAGCAAGAACTACAGGTCGACTGTGAAGGCTCGTGAGAAAAGGATTTCTTCTTCTGATGAGACATCATCCCTCATCCCCACCTTCATAAAACCAACAAATTCTAATTATGCAATAACGGATGCGAATTGAAATTAATCGACACGCATTTTCGTAGTTCGATTCAACCCATTATGCACAGCGCCTATTTGTATGCCCACTTTATGGTAATAATAGTGAAAAAGAACAATGGTAAGAGAATGAAACGACAATATTTTATAAGTGATTGCAAAATACCTGTAAATTTATGTTCTGAAATAACTGATGCATGAAATGTAAAAGTGACGCGAAACCAATTTGCTTCCAAATTTTGATTTTCGGTACCTTGTAACCTGAGTCCGCAACACCATTTACGGAGTCACATTTATTTCAGCAATTGGACGATATCTTTCCATCAAATTTTATATCTGGTGCGAATAACCTCCTGACGACTAGTCTCTGAAACATAAGTAAGATTTGTTGAGGAATATACTTTATGCATTAATGGGTTAAGATATTGCAACCGTGAGAAGAATATGTCCATCCTGTTGTGAAAACCTTGAATAAGAACACGCTGACAAGACCTTCAGTTTGCCAAAACATTTTTTTATATTCTTCCGAATAGCAGAACATTCGCTGTAATCGAGTCCCAAACGCCGAATGCCAAACTTCTCGAGCTCAGTAGCAGGTCAAACTTCAAATGATCGTAAATTGAAGAGCGAGTGGCGGTCATAGCAGTAGTAGTAGTGCTAGTTGTACGAGTGCTCTAGGGTGAACATACAATACAACCCAATTAGGTACTTCGATGAACAGTTCACGTTAGGAACATTGAATGAAAATAATCATAGATCTCCAGATAAACATCTTCTGGTCGATACAATGAGCTTCCGAATAATCACGCCTTGAGACAGCACCTGAGCTCCCTTGTTCAATGCCAACAGCAGTCACAGTGAGATCGGCACCGGACCCTCCAGCTCAAGAGGGAGATCCACAAAACTTCTACTTCACTTGGATGGTTTAGATCCGGTCACGTTTTACAGACTTACTTCACGTATGTACGCACCCTTAACAAATACCTAAAGCCAATGAAATCTAAGTCACATTTTAACGCTTGTATAGTAATCTAAATAGAAGTTATAGATGTTGATGGACAAATCAAGATACAGCGTGAGGAAGTGTCAACAAGGAAGCACCAAAAAGAACAACCTGGAAATTTGAGTACAAAAATTCACTCAAATAAAAGACTCATATGAGGAACTGAACGTACCTCGATAAAAAATGAACGCGTACCTTAAGGGACGAAGTTTAAAACTCGTATAATAAAACCTTCTTTCGAGTCGAAATCCAAAGCAGCCGGTAGGCCTCCAACTCGCGTTTAGAGACTCTTAGAGGAAGAGGACGGCAAAGAAGCACACGGAGCTGCAGTGCAGGAGGCTCAGGGGTGGCTTAGAGAGGCTAGGGTAGAGCAACAGCCGCAGTCTACATCCAATTTGGGTCACGATGAGCGTCTCATGCAACGCTTCGCTTGAAATTTGGCTGCCTTGCTCCCTTTAGATGGAAATAAAATGGTGCGGCCACGCAATCGGGGTATGATGAAGACTTTGGCCGCCTCCATGCATGCTACACAGCTCTTGGAACGCCCTCAGTATGCGCTCTTAATGTCCGCCTCTGCGCACGTTATTGGTTCGAGTGTTCGAGGGTTGTCTGCTCGGCAAGTGCGCTCTAGATTGCTTCCTGAAAGTTCTAGATGATCTCTAAAGTGTCTTAGCAGATGCTCGTGAACTATCAACACATGCTTTTGCTGTAAAAGCTGGGATGAACGGTCTTTTAAAAGAGCCCAGGGAACTCATATTAGTATTTGACTTGCTTTTTTCGACTAGAAATGATTTTGCTGATTTCTTGTGACAGCCCTCGTGCTCGTAAATAGTGGCAGCATGAATGTAAATTAATAGAAATTAGAAACTTGGGTCCATTGGAATGAGCTGGCAATGGTGATAAGTCTGTTACATGTGGCAGACCGAGGCCTGTGGCACACCGAGGCCTGTGGCAGACCGAGGCCTGTGGCAGACCGAGGCCTGTGGCAGACCGAGGCCTNNCCTGTGGCAGACCGAGGCCTGTGGCACACCGAGGCCTCAGGACCTCTCAGCTGGCGCAGAAGCGATAGCACGCCCAGAAAAAATTGAAGTCCAGCGTAGATTGCTTCAAGTTTTGAGACCGCTCTGATGGTTTGTAATGGAGTTTAGTATTTAGTTTGCTAGGAATGGGATGGCAAAAAAAGATTGTAAAAACATCTAGTTCGAACGAGTACAGCATTTGCTTATTTTCAATGAAATCTGCGATGCAAAGATATAATTTTATCCGTGTTCGCAATGAAATTTCACTGGAAATATCGATTAAATGAAATGCACAGTGCCTATATGTGTAACGTCGCTGTAGATTCTAGTTATAGCATTGCACTATCTCCGTAACATCATCACGCACCCCAGTTTTAACACCGCACTATCTCCGTAGCATCACCACACACCCCAGTTTTAACACCGCACTATCTCCATAACATCCCCACACTCCCCAGTTTTAACACCACACTATCTCCGTAACATCACCACACACCCCAGTTTTAACACCGCACTATCTCTGTAACATCCCCACACACCCCAGTTTTAATTAACACCCCCATACCTTTCCCCACTAACAGCCTTACTTCACACGCCCCATTTTCCCCGATGCCTCCAGCAAGGTTCGAATGGTGGGGCGTTTTCTAGCGGACGATTTGAGCGACTCGTCAAAGGAACCTTTCCGGAGTTAATATTCCTCATCAACCGCCGCCGACCACAAAAGAAGAGCGGAAGGAGGTCTGCAATGACGCGGTCTGCCTTATCAGTTATAGTCTCCTGAAGACCTGCACTGCACTCACAGAGCCATAACTTCTCGAGCGCATCTTCTGTTTCTTGCTTTAGTGCCGCGTGGGGCTGGCTTTGGTAGCAGGGAGTGAAGGAGGTTGATGATGAAGGAAGGGAACTGGCGATGGTTCAAAGGAAGATTCTTTAAGCGCATTTTCTGCGTTTTCTTTTAGTGTTGCGCACAGCTCGTTTGACTTGGAAGGAGGGAATTAAAAATAATGATGATAATTCAGATGATGACGGAACTGAGAAAACTTGATAACGATTCAGATGATGACTGTTAAAGGCTCAAACTGTGACGAGTCCGTCTCTGGTAGTGGTCTACGCTATCTCCTACTCTTACCATACTTACCTATTGTCATTATTCGTAGGAAAACCATTTTCGTATCTCGAAAGACGTGTGACTACTCCCCCAACAGAGAAGTTAAATTTGTTCAGTGGACTCCAAGTCTTAGGAGCCCCAAAGATAAATGTTAAAGCTGCTTGGCAACAAATAGAGAGACTCTGAGCAAAACTTCGAAATCCTAGCTCAGAAGAAAAAGTTAAATAATTAAAGAATGCTTCTGCATGTAGGGGTCAAACTTCGACTTCGATTCTTTATATAAGGACGTAAACTTGGGAAAATAAATTTATCCCTGAAATGACCATTCCATTTTTAAAATGAACGAAATATTGAGAAAACAGTTGTTTACATGTTTGGTACTCGTGTGTATTTGCATCCTAGTTTTGAAGACTAAATTGACTTCGTGGCGGGGAAACCTATTTTTAAATTGAAGCAAATTACATGGTCTGGCAGAAACACTGACGTTCCATGGAAAAAAGATTCATTAAAAGTAAAGCTTTCGAGCGTAAGCACGAATTATCTTCAGTCCCTAAAGAGGGAGAAATGAATGAACATTAGCATGCGCAAGTACAACTGCAATCTATGTGAACAACATAGAACAATAATCATGAGATGTGGCAGATGTAGTGGATCAGCTTGGTACTTGCTATGGTACTGGACTGATGAGGTGGTGCAGGACAGGTCGGAGTTTATGAATTAAATCTTCTCAAGTGTTTTTAAATCACCGGAGGGAGAAGACGGGACAATCACTTTGAAAATTTCCTTCAATATTCTGCAGTTGGTCTTAATAGGTCTTCCAATTTCTAAACTTTATAACTCTTGGTAGGGATCTTCGGGGAAGTGTTTTTTTTTGCTGTGTCTATAGTGCTTCTGTCATTCTTTTTATTTTAATTCATATTTTTTAGCCCACACATTATTCTCATCGACATTATTACTATAAGTTTTATTCACTATGCTTGCCAATTGGGGTCAAATTATTATTACCGTTATTATTTGATGTTTACTGCTCTCACCTAAGTTATCATAACGTCAACCGCAATTTTTATTTATTGTAATAACGTATGTTTCATGATGTTTATCGTAGATGCATGTTCTTACCCAGTTATTCGAAATCAAATTTCCGGCATCATCAGCATCTATCATTATTCTCTTTGTTTCCATTCTAGTTAATAATTACTTTTAATAATTACTTTTCTCGCTCCTTGAATTAGAGTTTTTACTGTAAATCCTGCCGGCCATTCCCGGAGTGCCTGCCAGACGTAAGAAACAGAATGTTCGCGAAGTTTTTCTTAACTTTCACCGGCAAATAAGCCTAATTTTTCTGCATTCTTGAGCTAGAAAACCAAACTCCATGCTTAAATTTTCTTAACTTTTGATGGACTTCAGGAAGCTCTTGCTGTGTAGTACTGAAATTTGCTTGATGAAATGGTGGCTGAGCCAAATCTCGGAGCCGGCAGAGCCGTTATCCCGAGGTGGAAGTCAAGTTACCGAGCGTTGTGGGGCTGGTCGAGTGTAGCACAAGGATCTATCGCGAACTTTATTTCATTTTTCATTTTGATGACTAGTGAAAATTTACCGGGTATAAGTTTTGTATTCAAACGTTTCAAGATACGGGATCATAACGGCTCATCATTAAGTTGCAGGGCCATAAGGGCGCATCATTAAGTTACGGGATCATAACGGCTCATCATTAAGTTGCGGGGTCATAACGGCTCATCATTAAGTTGCGGGATCATAACGGCTCATCCTTAAGTTGTAGGATCATAACTGCTCATCATTAAGTTCTGGGATCATAATAGCTTCATGCAGTTTTGAGATGATTTGTTAGTATGCTAGAACACAAAATACCTCAGCCTACATAAACTTGCTCTTCATTCGGCATAAACTCATCACGAAGATCTTGTTTTCCAAATAATGATGAGCGTTGGCGTTCAAACACAACATTCCAGTCAAATCTATGAGAAATAAATGCTTTGCCCAACATTAACCTTTCATCAAGGAACACACGAGCCTCTGCTTTTGTCAATTGTATGAAAATGTTTCATGAGCTTTGATGCACGCGGTGTAACGCGTGTAACACAGAAAGCCGTCGCCTCAGAGCATATTTGATCAGCATTTAAGATCAGCCTTAACCGTCTCGGGCTTTTTGTTTTCCTTGTAGATGGAAATCAATGCAAAGTATGAACAGTTTTTGTACACATTTTAGCCCGAAGTGATTGGTTCACAGTAGGACATACCTTGTAGATGATGTTGATAATAAAACAGTGCTGAATCACGTACCCATGTCCATTTTTGGTATTATCAGGTTTTCTCATCATCAACGGAAGCGTGACCGATACTTCCACGAGGGACAGCTGAGGCGGCTCTTTTTTAGATGACGTCACTAATATTTTTCCGTACATTTCTTGTGAGAAATAATAGCTACAACCGGGTCTTGGCTTATTAAAAAGTATTTTTTTACAGCCATACTAACAGAAATTGGACGACGTGAAAAATTATTATATATACCGATGTATTATTTTTATCTCTACATTTGAATCAACTTTTAAGTATTTCTATTTTTCACGTTCATTTTTCTCGATTTTTCCAATTTTGATTGTCGTGTACTCGAGGCTAAGAATGTTATTGTAAAGAGATACTTAAATCTGGATAATAATACCGTAGAATTTCATGCCTTTTTTGCTGTAATTGCCCCTTTTAAGCCGTTTGTATGGACTTCACAGTCCTCTTTCACAAGGCTTTTTTATGCTTTGCATTCGACTGATTTCGGAATAAACAATTTTTTCTTCTATTTTGCTTCCTTTTCCTTGCTAAAATAAGTTAGTCAGTTGAAGGGTAAAACGAATTTTATCAGTGCTTTCAAAGCTGCAGACTGGGGGGGAAACCTTAACCCATATTTAATATTATTCGTTCACGGATTTTGAAATGGACTTCAAATTTCGTTACACTTGTAGAGGATCAAGATAAACGATATAACACGATCTAATTTAATAATCCATCTTTCAGAGTAAAACTTCCTTCCTCCCTCTGAGGTGAAGAATAATTCTTAAGTAGTTTTTCGAGTGGTACGGTAATTGCCGACCGGCAGTAAGATGAGCCTCTTTCTTCAGTCCCAGGAGGTCTTGTTTTCTGCGCCTTTCATTGAGCAGCTTTTGCAACTGAGACAAAGAAATGTCTCTTGCCTTGCCTGACTTCAAGAGGAAGTTTAACTAAGCTCATTTAGTTCTTTTGGTGGCCGGTGCAGTGTCTCTACTGGCGAGATGTTACGGACGGCATCTTCAGCGGCTGTTTTCCACTGAGTATTGTTCATTTTAGAGTCATAAACGGACTGCCAAAACTGCCTTTTCCACTGAGTATTGTTCAGTTTAGAGTCATAAACGGACTGCCAAAACTGCCTTTTCCACTGCGTAATGTTCAGTTTAGAGTCATAAACGGACTGCCAAAACTGCCTTTTCCACTGCGTAATGTTCAGTTTAGAGTCATAAACGGACTGCCAAAACTGCCTTTTCCACTGCGTAATGTTCAGTTTAGAGTCATAAACGGACTGCCAAAACTGACTTTCTCCACTGAATATTGTTCAGTTTAGAGTCATAAGCGGACTGCCAAAACTGACTTTCTCCACTGAGTATTGTTCAGTTTAGAGTCATAAGCGGACTGCCAAAACTGACTTTCTCCACTGAATATTGTTCAGTTTAGAGTCATAAGCGGACTGCCAAAACTGCCTTTTCCACTGCGTATTGTTCATTTTGGAGCACCTTATACCACCTGCCGCCGCAGTGAGAGGATGGAGCATAAGGCAGGTCGACAAACTCTCCAGGGACGACTTCAGTTTTTTCACAGGTAGCAAAAATTAAAGCTTCTTTTATGGTGGCGCTACGTATCTTTGATACTAAACACGTCACCATTTGTCCCAACACCGGACAGTAATCTGGACAGAGATGGCGTGATTTTTAATTCCCTCAGGCGTTGCATGGTATGATGGTATCAGCTTTACGCGTGAAACTGACCATTGAGCAGAAAAAATAATCCCTTTTGATGAGCTACGGAGGAGATCCAGAAACTACAAACTATTACTCGTGTAGCTCTGAATTTCAGGAGGTGCATGACTAAGATTCAGGCTCATCATCAAGCTAATTTTACAAAGGGTAGTTTTTTAAAGGACGTTTGAAGCCTGCATTTAATTCCGTATTTTAGTGCAACGTGGGTCAGTGTCAGCTGCATAGGGTGAGGTTTGATCGCACGAATGAATGTGAAACATGTGATTGTAAGTACCCATCGAAAAATTTTCGTCAAATTTAGATCCTAGCTTCGGTTTTGTGTTATAAACTTAAAGAGTAAAATAAGGAAAATATCATGAGCGGGCAACGAATTTGTTGTATTAGAATCGCTCGTAACTCGAGGGGTTTCGCAGTGATACAAATCGCTGTCGTGGTTCTGGTAAACCAAAAACCAAATCGAATGCCCGGACCTTTTCCCCTCACTCGGAGAGGGCTCAGTCGTGGGTCCAAAGACCTGAGGAAAAATAACACCCCCAAGTTAAGCCTCAACGCAGGGTTTTGTGGAAGTCTACTTGGAATTCCTCCCCCAACATATTCCCACCACGTCCCTTAGCAAACAGCCCAAGAGAATCTTGAACGCCCTGCCCCTGCATTCAAGGTCTGGAAAAACGCAGCGTTTTTCCAGCACCCCGCAGGCAAGTTTCAGGTTACGGTGCAGTAATTGCTTACTCGATCAGCGAGGGCGTTTAATGAAGCTTCCAAGCCTGCAATTTTGCACCATCAGCTGCCTGATAAACGTACGAGAGCTTCACGTCGCCATTTGTTGCTTTAACCAAAGTGCAAAGCTCGATAATAAATTGAGGAATCTAGCGGGCCTCTTCTCGGGAAAGATTCGGGCAACAAAGTTCAACGTTGTCGAGAGACAGCGAGGAAAGCTCGAAGAAATGAGTTAGAAGTGCCAGTAATTTCTTGAAACTTGTCTCGCACGCTTTCAGAACTCGAGAGTACCGATACTGAACAACACTCTCCAGGGTTAGAGGTGATGCTTTATTTATAAGTACGTTCACCCGTAGACTGTGGCATGGAAAACACCATGGGACATAATTATTTCCATTTCTGTTATGCTCCTGTGATGAAATTATCATTTCTCATTTCTTTGTCACTTGACAATAGGAAAAAGATTTACAGCTGAAACTACACGTGTGATGAATTTTTAAAATTGCTTCTCTCTAAAATAATTCCAGGAACAAATGCAACACAAGTGTAACGCGAAGGCACAGTTTCTCAAGAATAATCCTTAATTTATATTCTTCTGCACTAAATCAAGTTAGGAAATAACAGTTAATTGCCATGAACAAGAATCATTTTGTGCAGTGTAATGATTCGAAATTCACCCCAAATGTTTGAGAGCCTATAGGATTTCTAATTTTAAGGGTATAAAAAAACAGTAATTTCACAATTGCCAGCTTAGTCTTGAGTCACACATTTCTCATATAATAAGTGTTTCTGTGGACGTATGAGCCGGGTATAAAATGTGAAGCTCTTTGAGTGGGCTGTGCAATATGTACTGTATATACAACCTTTTGAAACATCGAATCAACATCCGTCATTTGGGGGCCAGGCTGGTGTGAAGAATGCAATGCGATGTTGAGACAAAACATAGTAACATCGAATATTAGGCAACATAAATAAAACACGGCAACATCGAACTTTAGGTAACTAAAATAAAACATAGCAACATCGAACATTAGGCAACATGTTCTGCAGCAGATGGTTAGGGTAAGATGTACGAGCCTTTTGGTGCGCATAGAATATGAAGTACAGGCCATAAAATAGGATATGAAACACTTAGCATATGACATACAAACCATGGGATATAAAATAAGATATGTATAAAATACATAGGATATAGAGCATGGAATATAAAATGATATATAAACGCATAGGATTTAGGAGATAGAGCATGGAATATGATATAGGATATAAAACCCATAGGATATAGGATAAAAAAAATCTTGTGTACACCTGCAACACTAAACACACAGGTGTAGGAAGGAAATGTTCGTCAGAACTGTTGAATCAATCGCAATTAACAGCACAAAAATATATTTGTTCTTCTTCATACGCGAGGGAATTAAGACTAAAGAGATGCACTTACATGGCTTTGGATCACATGAAGTTTTTTCGATTTTTTGATGGAGATGATTTGATGAAGGGAATCTGGTGAAAACGATTTGATACAGGCTATTTGATGGAAGTGATTTGATTGAAGGGAGTTGATGGAGGCGATTTGATAGAGACAATTTGATCGTGACGATTTGATGGAGACATTTTCAAATTGAAAATAAAATTCCCCAGACGCATCTTGCACTGTCAAATCCCTGTTAAGGAGACACAAGAGTTCACGTACTTCACGCAGACATTCTTCCTGTGCACGCCCTCGCACAGCGCAGATAAGGCTTTGAAGATAACTTAATTACTTTGGAAACCGAGAAAGGACTTAATACGACCCTCGGAACCTTTCCTCAGAGCCCTGCGCTCCACAAACAGGGGCAAGACAATGGCAGCGGGAGAGTCGCTGCCTCTCAATACCGACCGACAACGCAAACAAGGCAACGACAATGGCTTCAAAGTTTTCCCCGTTGTTTTAACTCCAATTCAACGAAAGACAGATATAAGATCGTCTTTGAAGAAAGTCTTTAATTGCCTAGAGAAAACAATCCTTTTCTGCCGCCATAGACAAAAGGCGGCTTGGTCCGGTCCATTGGCGAGCGTTTCGTCGTGATGATCACTCTATGTGCCGATAACAATAGCTTCATTATGTGATCCTGTAAAAGATGGCAAAAATTCTTTTTAGGTGTACAGACTAGTTGAGGTAATCAGCTTTGTTATTGAACGTTGAAGATTGCCGACATAGCTCGCATTCTGTTAAGGAAAAAGTTAGAATTTCTTCGGTTTCAACAATGCGTTGTAATGAGACTGAGTTATTTATCCAACGGGCCATTTTGAACAAGATTTAAAACCGAGTTCGTGAATGAACCAATGGTATCTGAGTCATTTCTAATCATAACATTGGGAGTGTAAGTCCACGTGAATATTACCGAAAAACAATGGGAATGTGGTCTATTTGTTGAAGCGCTGAAATAGCTTCAGTCCTGCATCACTTTTGCTAAAGGGAAAATCTAAATTTTACGTATTATATCACAACACGTCGATAAAAGAGAAGACATTGTTGTTAATGAAAGTTTCGTAGGAGACGCGTCGTGTTTGGCAACCCGTTATTCGTGAAAATAGAAATATTTTCCTTCAGTAGAAAAAAATATAAAAAGAATGAGAATCAGAAAGCTGAAAATCTGCGTACAGCAGAGCTCTCTAATTTAACGACTCTACATGAATGTTCATTACGAGCCTCTCAAAAATCTGACACGATTTTCAGACCTTCGTGACTCATTACGTACACAAGAGCATGGAAAGCCACTTGTAAACTTTTCATGTCCATTTACTAGAACTAACATTGTACTTAAAGGGAAAATTCTACTCAGTAAATATGATATACTCGCAAGCTGTTTTCCTTCATCCTGTATTCATAGTTGTGGGAATGTTTTTCCTCATAAGTTAGGACGTTCTTGTATGAGAGGACTCGTGTTAACAGCCTTCTATTGCATTTGCAAAAGTTTGGTAGGTAGAGACGTTTTATTTCATAAAATGAAGTTTCCAAATGGCGTTAAAAAGGGGCTTTATATTTTATAAAACGGCGTTATGAAATGACGGCAATAAGTGGACCTTCCAACAAGCTCTTGCTCCAAAAGAAACTCCCTCCGAATTATCTTACTTCCGTAGACCAGAAACGCTCCCCGCACGCGTCAAATCTCTGCCCCAAGGAATTATATCAGTAGGTGAAACCTTACATTACATGAAACATTCATCGAACTTGCATGCATTACATGAAACTTGCATTGAAATCTGCAAGAAGCTTGTATTGAAACTTGCACGCATTGCACTGCGTGAAGCTCGCATTGAAACTTACATGAAACTTGCTAGGAACCTTGCATGAACCTTCTATCAAAACTCACATGAAGCTTCCATTGAAACTCACATGAAACTTGCAGCATTGCTCTGCATGAAACTTGCATGGAACTTCGACCCTCGCGTTGCGTTCATCACTGGTGCCGCACTCGTTGATGAAGGTCGCCAAGTCCCTCGACTTGACCGCTCAGGCAAAGCTCCGCCGTCAAAATTCTTCACGTCATTTGGTCTCGGTACGAGGAAATGAGAAATGATGCACTTACCTCAGCAACCGTAGCTGAAGGTGAAGTTATGTAGTGTACTGTAATTAGGTGCAACGAATTCTCGAAATGCAAGAAGAATAAACGAAGATGGCGGGGCCCGCTCTCTGTTGTGCAGCCTTGTGGTCATTGGCGGCTTCCAGGAACGGCGGGACACCTCCAGTGTTGAACTCTAATTAAAAAGGGGGGTCATTACTGGCCCAACTGGCGAACTGAGGCGATGGGATTCTCAGATCTACTTTTATTCTGCATTTTAGTTAATATCTAAAATGGCCCTTCAGACGATCAGTCAATATCTGAAGACTGTGTCAGAAGACACCCAAATATGGGCATCGAATGCTAGATTTGCTCTCTATTCTGGAGTCAGGCTGGAAGTCAGAGGACTGTACGGTACCTCGATTTCCGACCTGACTCCATATTTGGATGCCGTCCGAGACTGTTTTCAGACATTGACTGACCATGTCAAGGGTCCATTTGTCCACAGAAATGGAACCACCTCCACACACATGACGTGCATCTGATGAATTTATGTCGTTTCTTAGATTGCAAATTTGTATTTGCTGCATGGGAGCAAAAAGGAACAATAATTCAAATGACCGATGTAATTTAGATGGCAGAACGCGCCCCTGTGTGACGCCTAGACGCAGCGCATTACAGTCGTCGCACGTGCAACGAACACAGCGAGTGTTCTAAAAAAATGCATTCACTGATTTTAAATGTCAATGACGTCATGTATCTATGCTACGGTACAAGAGTTTAATTAACTCCGATTGACTTTTTTACGCTATATTCCTTAAAAATGCAGCTTAATTAACATGCTTGCAATAGTATTTAATTAAGATCAGCGGATTCATTTATCGTGTACAAAATTATCGTATTGGAACGTTATCATCGTCTGGCACGCCAGTTACACATGGGGTGTGGGGGGGTGTGGGTGCGTGTCACCGCTCTGACAACTGCGTCATCTTTCCGGCGTAGCAGACGACATTGGATTACAAGTAAGTTGCAGTGCTGCGGATTTATTTGTGTTGGCATTTCTTATACAGGGCTGATCACACAACGTAGTTCTTAGAATGTGTATTGTGTGCCCACCACGGAGCCGCGCTGATAAGCTAAGGTATCACGGATACCGCACACTGATGTTGGTGTCTATTTTACGCGGCTAGGTAAGCGAAATTTATTCGGCTTAATATTAGGCGAATTATTGCTATCCTGATGCATTTGTAAGAGATACCCTGCGTATTGTGTACTATACGTATAGTTCAAACTAAGTTATTAATATGAAATTTATTATTTATGTCTTTTACTAGGTATATTCATTCGTAGACTAGCTCAAACTCTACTAGTATGAACTGTTTGACTTCAAATTGCTGTAAATAGTATTTAAAATTTTTAATCAAGGGGTTAAAACCGAAATTTGTGGGTAGCCGCCGTGTACCTTATGCTCAACCTGAACACATTACTCAATTTTTTTCAAATTATGCTTTGGGTGAAACATGCGCTGGCTCCAGCCTAAAATTTACAGAGACCTAACTTAAAGATGCTCGTACAATCAACCAACCTAACTGTTTGGAGTCAAACAGTTAGGTTTGGTTAGGTTAGGTATTTCCTTTCTCCTCATCGTGATGTCTCTTGTAGTTATAATTTGCCCAGGGATCCCATTTTTTTGCCAGTGTCGCGTCCTGGTGTGTATAGTTTGGGCCTTCTTACCCGCGCTATCTCAATATCGCGTAATTTCTGTTTCCAATTCTTTATTACCAGATTTTTTCTATAGGTACAGTAACTTATATTTGCGGCTCTTTCATAGCGTTTTGCTACATCTATCTGTTTTTTATAATACTAAAATTCTAATCACCTTGCTTATTTTATTCTTGCTTGCTTATTTGTAACCGTTCACATTTTTCGGCAATAATATAGAGCGGAAATTCAAAACTCCTATCCCAGTAATTAAATAAGGAAGGGTTACATAAGTTGCCTTATANCGTTGAATAGACCGACGGATCAGATATAAGCTATAAATGAATGATATTTTACATAATTTAAAATATGACCCAATGGATCACAGGGACTCTGTTAAAATACTACAACGCTGATCATCTTGCTTGCCCGCTTGCTTTTTTGTAACTGTGCGATTAAAGGACTAAAACATAGGACAGAAAATTTACAATTCATCTCTCGGTAATTAAATAAGGGTTTCTTAATCGTATCATGGTAACGGTTCATTGAGACTAAAGTGAACAAATTATTTTTTTGGGCTTTGAATTCTTGTTATCAGTAATCATTAGAGGCTCAGACAGGCCTTTGAAATATTAACCGTACAGGTTACAGGGGACTATGTAGTGTAACACCAGAGCTCTGATACTCTTGCTCGCTGGTTTGTTGCCGTGCAGGCTTCCAAGAATAACAAGGCTGAACTTTAACACCCATCTTTCAGCAAATGAAGTCGGGGTCTTCTCACCGTATCATGGCTACCGTTAATTGGGACTAAAGTGAATGAATTATTATCTTCTGCTTAGGATAT
>VOMN01030166.1:0-16976 GCA_014899125.1 Orchestia grillus
TTCTCTTTGTGCAGCTCTCTTTGTTCTATATTTCATCTCGAGGCTCAGCATGAAGTGTGAACGTAAGATGTAAATTTCCTAAGGCAGTTTATTTTTAACTTGTTAGCGGTCACTGCCCTGTGGCAGGCAATGCATTCACACGGTCCGTGTAATCGACAGTGACCGTGTGAATGGAACAACTATGACACTCGCACATATCAACGGGTCAAATGATAGGCTAGCGATTGGACAACGGAGCTACGGATTTGGCTGGTTTCTAAAAAAAAAAAATGTTTCTGAAAGTTCAAACACAGCCTTTACATTTTGCTCTATAATCATGGATTAGTTTACTCAACCTCTCTTACTAATTTATGAAGCTCAGTTTGAGCTCTTACACAGGCCAGACGTCGTGACATACCTTAAAATTCATAAAAACATGAGTGTAATGTTTCATGAACGTATTCATCAACATTAAAGATTAACGCAGTTGCACAGTTGCCTTTAGGTAGTTCTTCTTGCAGGGATGGTAGTTTTCTGACCTATATTGGCAGTTTTACGCAGATATTATCTCCATAGGCGAGAAATGGGCAAGAAGCCGCTCGCAGATCTCGGCAGTAATGCGGTGAAGCGGACATAACGACAGAGTAACGACAACTGCGCTGCTAGCCCATAAACTCTGCAAAATGAACTGAATCGATTTTAAATACGAATGATGAGCGTAAATATTTTTGAACATTTTTCATTTGGTAACAGCAGTTCATCTAGTGATAACATATGAAAATTTTCACCTTTTCTACCATAATTTGAAAAAAATTAGTACAGCATGTATCTCCTTTAATTTGTATGAAAATAAATGAATATGGACAGTGGTGTCAGTGCTGCGTACAGACGCACCAGACGTTGTGATGAGGTATTTAAACAAGACAACAAATATTAGAAGCGGCTGATCTTCATAGAGCGCTAAATTGGTTCTACATAGTAAAAAACCGCCCAATTTTTTCTTTTATTCATATAACACGATCTATATACTTAGGACACAAATACATATTTTCCGTGCTATTTTGATGCTCGCTCTAGTTGATACCTCTCTACGCAGGGACGACGGTAAAGCGTTTTTTTGCTGGAACCAATCTAGTGCTCTATGCTAGGGGCGACTGTAGAGCGGCTTCTTGCTGGGACCTGCCCAGAGCTCTAAGCGGGGGACAACTGTACTATATTTATATTTAGAATGAAAAAATCGTATCTTCAATATCAGCGCAGTCGAGTTGTGACGTAAGTCGAGTCTGCGACTGCTGTTACTATGCGACTCGCTTGGTTCTCAGTGTGTACGTCACTCTTTCAATTATTTGAAGGTGACGATATACATTTGTTTTGAAATCTTCCACATTTTCACTTATTCAAAACTGTAAATTAGCTCGCATGTTTATTCACGTTAAAAATATCGTGTTCCCAATTTTTTTTCGGATATGCCTCCCCCGAAGAACCATAACGTGACCTACCAGTGTTCATGAAGTTATCATAGTATCTTCCATTTCCTTTCAGTATCCTGTAAGGAAAGCCTCGTAGCTTTTATAAAAAATTTATCCCTATCAGGGCTTCTGGAACCCTCGAGTGCCGTACTACATCCTGGGCATCCTGTGCCTGGTGGGGGCGTCTTTCAGTTCGCTGCTGCCGGAGACCCTGGGGCGGTCGTTGCCACAGAACACTCCAGAGGCGAACTCGATCGGTTCAGGCCACAGGTTCTGCGCTTGCATCCATCACTGGAACGTGAACGAGCAGAACGCTGCCAGGAACACCGGGCTGGCGGCTGAAGACGAAATGTCACAGGAAGATATGACGTCACGAACTGGTGTTTGAATGCAAACGATCTCCATTCTATTTTTGGTTTTAATTAATTCGATGAAATGTCAGAAGAAGATGCAGCGTCCAGGGCTTTTCGCTACATTAATGTGATCAGAGCCAGAGTCATCGGTGTAAAATGATTTAAACCAACAAAAGTAAAACATGCCCTCATCGTATCAGGGCAAAAAGCATTTCCGTTTCGTGTGAGACATCATCTCCCCATTGCTGATAAAAATTATGCAAAAATAAGATCTTCGATCGTTGCAAATCAATGAAAAAGAGACAAATTTTGAACTGCAAAATACTAAAAACAATTATTTATTTATTTATTTTGTTCAACATTCCGTAACGCAGAAAGTCAACTGCCATCCTGTTTTCAGAAAAGATTACGAATCATCATCAGCGAAGAAGGCATGAAAATGAAAAGAAGTAAAGTGGGCATGAAAGATAGAAGTTCCGAAGGCCTAGCTAAAGCTGAGGGAACCTAACAGTGCCTCCCTGGGTTTCTTCCTTGGTTCTGAACTGCCGAGTCAGGCGGTTCAAGATGATACCGAGAACTGTAACTTAATAAAGTTCGACTGAATTATGACGCTTTGCACCATAGGTTGACACTTGGCTCTAACGTGACTCTAGACAGCAACCCCAACAAGAAAATAATGAAGAAATGCTGTTCATATAAACACTAATAGATTCAGGGTGGAATAAATAAAGGATAAATTATGGTACAAGTGGGGCAGGATAAATGTAATCTGTGTGAATAAACATTGAAAACACTGCGTTTTCCTTCTGAAATCCTTCAGTGATATGGGGTTTCTTTTTCCTCCATGTCAATGGAAGCCAATGGAAGTTTTCTCGACACAAATATTGGGCGCGACTGCTATTTGAGGACGTTTTCAGTATGCAAATAAGCAATAATATTTTAGCAAAAATGTGTAGATTTTAAACAAATTTATACAAATATCCTTGATGATACTTCGTTGTAAAATTATCCTACGAAGCTACCTTTGACTTCAATGACTGCTTCTATGCGGGTCCGAAACCGCTGACCATCTGAAATTGGGCGGCTCTAATTCATTTCGAGTATTACCAGGAAAATTTGCGGCCTTCAGTGCGGCCTTAAACCTAAAGACCCAGTGGAAGAACGTAAGGTGGCGTGACATGACCTTCCCTACCTTCCTTGGGCTAATGTCTTAAGGCAAATGAGATATCAAAACCAAAAAGTAATATTTTAAATATCTTTAGTGTGTTATGAACTGAAAATGACATGTCCTCAAACAGCCCTCGCACCTTGTAAAACTAATTTTTCTAAAAACTACTGCATTTGTTTTTTGTGAACGAAAAAGACGAAACCAAATGCTCGGGTGTTTCTCTCGTGATTTTGTTGGGGCGAATGTTTGTCAAAGAGCTTACTATTGTTGAAACTTACGAGTGATAGAAATAGTAGGCTGGGAAACTGTGCAAATATAGGGCAGCCTGAACCCTAAGTGCGGGTGCTTTGCACCGATGATGGGAAGACATGTAAATAAATCTATCATTGATTACTGAGTTATGACGGTGGGTATTTTGACATAAATATATCTTCGGTATTTCAAACAATACACCTTTTTATTATCACGACATCCATGCACGGGTGGGGTATCAAGAAGCTGCACCCAAAGAGGCTTGAAATTCGTTAAGAATTTTCTTCTTGCGAAGAAACTACATTAACTATTGATGGGCGCTGAGAATCTAGGCATACATGAGTTCATACTTCATGTTCGAAAGCCGTTTGCGGCAGAATGAATTAACGAGATCAATCAAAGATTACATCAGGTGTTCATTAGCTTACACGCTCCAGCTAATTAGCTAAATGAAATCAAGTTTATCATCGAAACTCGCCTTCAGTGAACAGAGAAGGGCTGAGCACATCTAGCGCGACCTTAACTATAAATAATATTACTTGACCATTACTACAAATAACATAACTTGACCATAACTACAAAGATCTCTTAAGTAGACTTCCACGGCTCTCTCCGTTAAGTATGATGTATCAAGAATAGGTGTAGACTGTAGACAGACCTTGAAGTGCCGCTGCAAAGGCCTACAGAAAAACACTGGCACAGACTAATAATGTATGGTCTCTCATTTCACACTTGGGAAATTTATGCGAGATGAATTATTCCAGAAAAATTATGAAGCTCAAATTAGAAGTGGCCTTGACTACAACTGCGTAGGTGGTATTCGTGCTTCTCGTCGTGTCGTTATCAGTCTTTCAGAGATTACCCGCGTGTACACAGGTCATGATATTGGCCATAGGTTATGTAAAGGTAAGAAATTCTATTAAAAAAAACTCAGGGCGACTGAGACCACTTTCGAAAAGGAGTAGTTTAGCATGTGTATCTTAAACGTTATCAATGTGAGGGAGGCCAGAAACCACAGAGAATTAGAACTCCATCGATAAAAATCCCCATTGTTCGTTTGATAGGACCAAAAAGTATTCAATTATGAAGCACTGGTTTATCGATTATAACAATAATATTGGTTTATCGATTTCATCCATGACAAAAACGCCTCAGATATGATGCTGTTTGCTGGTCATATTTTTCACATTCTTTCTTTACAATACTGTTGCTCTGCGAATACCCAAGTAAAATCTTACGACTAAAGGTTTAGTTCCTTCATTTTCGTTGATATGCTTATTTCAACATTAGGGTAGTACTGAAATCAATGTGAAACTCATACCTACAGGAACTTTTCCCACTATGTTGCAGGAGCAGTACACCTACTTGCCTATGTTTCAAATGTGAAGCAAATTTTGTGTGGGGGTCGAGTTGCCCCCTGATTTACCAGACGAGTAATTGTGACTGAACAAAACACCTTAATTATCATGGTCAGCTGAGATGCCTCATTATCGCTCAGACGAAGTATATCAGCGTGGCGATTATTCTTCACGATAAATGATTGCCCAAAAAGCTGCAACTGCATCATTAAGAACACCTGTGGCTTAGATAAAATTGGACTGTAATGGAAAGGTACGACAGTTGATGTGCAAACGTCGAACGGAGTGATGTGGTCGAGCCGTCCGTCTGCTCAGTGAACTTTTCAAAAAGTGAGACTCTATGAAAGAGTGTAATGAAATCGCTGGATTTGACATCCAAAGTACACTTCACGATACCCGATTTGGATGCAAACCGATGAAAACTTGTCCCTACCATAAGAATTCTAACAATATTTATCGTGAAGCCGTACAATTCGTTTGATGTGACATGGAAATTGTGTGAAGATATTTTGTTAACCTCTAACTATACTTGGAAAAGTAATTAGTTTGTTTGTGATATGGTGACACATGAAATAACAAAATCTAACATGGAGACCAAGGCAGGAGATTTTGACTCAATTTTAGATTCTGTTAATGGGTATGGACGATACCAAAAAAAATTAATGTTTTTTGTCGTGGGTATGACATCTTTTATCATCGGAATTCAGGTAAGGTTCCTTAACCATATATTTTCCCATTTCTCATTTCGATTTATTCTCAATAATGTTTTGGAATGACTGTAGTATAAGTCCCCGAATTATAGTACCATTTTTCAGATGCTCGCTTAGCAGATATTGAAGCACACTTCCGTGCTTTTTGACCGGTTTTGTGCCGGCAGCTGGTGTTGTGTTTCCAGGTCATCCATTGTCTCTGCTGGAGGTGAGGGCAAAAGTTTTATTTATGTACAAAAGTTTCCAGGTCATCCAATGTCTCTGCTGGTGGTGAGGGCAAAANGCAAAAGTTTTATTTATGTACAAAAGTTTCCAGGTCATCCCTTGTCTCTACTGGTCGTGAGAAGCAGAAAATAATCCTTTAGTTTACTTGAATGGGGACACACTTGGGGAAAATTTATCATACGAGTATGATGTAACCATGACCCAGTGCAGGTAATATCGGCTGCCGCAGCAGTTGGCCAACGCAGGTGGTGATAGCGACATGGATCAAAATCCAAACCATGGTAATTTGACTCGTCTGTCTTCCCTGTGTACATATATTTAGGTAGGGTTGAGTATCTACGAGCTTATGTAGAGGCGTTGTAAATAGCAGAGGGAAAGCGCTAACTACTCCTCATGGGAGATGAGTCAGTAGAGTTAAAGTTTCGACTCGGGATTCACATTTTAATAAAATTGAAAATTCCAATTTAAATCAAAAGGGGCATTGGTAGCATGAAATTTATTTCCATGAAAATTCATTAAAGAATACTTTTCTTTGAAGATTATTAAAATATATGCTATTTTAAATCATATTTGAGGAAAATTAACTACAGTACAACAAGCTTCATGTGACTGTGCAAGACTCAATGAGAATTTTAGACTTCGAAAAAATAACTCTTGACCTTCGCGTATTCAGGGGCTTGTCTATGTATATCAAGGGCTTATTGTCGAGAATTTCGCTAGAAATAATTAATGTCAAGGCTTTGTTCAATATCCCGGCAGGTGAGCACGAAGGTGTTTCAAACGGTCGTACAGGATCACTGGTGCCACGTGGACGGCAGGGAGAACACTTCCATGACGCTTGAACAATGGAAAAATTTTACAATTCCAGAGTAAGCGCTCAGTAAATGTAATAACTTGTAAAAATATGTATAAGTATATACGTATAATATAAATAGCAGAACCTCAGGAGACAGCTCGAAACTTATTTGTACATGTGTGCAGGTATGAGTGTGTTATTTTTCAGGATACAAAGTGGAACCTTTAATCATTATAGTACACAGCTTGCAAAATATTCCATCGTCAGTACAAACTATAAGAAGTTCGAATGAGAATCGTGGTAAACAAAAAGAGTTACGTAACAAATAAAAAATGAGCCATAATTTTGGTTCTTCCGTAGAATAACACCGTAGCCATAAAATTCAAGAGTCATAATAAACAATAGAAACAGCAGTGATTTAAGTTCATTATTTCGATGAATTACTATGATGCACATATTTATTCTGAACTCATATTTATGGTTTATTTTGATTTTAGATAGGTGTATTTATCACATCCATCGATTATATCTTCCTTGATAAATACTATAGTCTAAAGTAATCATTGATGCATGATCTCACTGAATTTGAAAAAAAGCAAATTGTTAGAGTTCAAATTGGGGAAGTATCGGTGTCGAAAACAACTGAACTCTTCTCTTCTTGAGAGCTACGATATTATTGACCATGATAGAACTTGAAAAGCTGGGCACAGTATCAAGCAAGCTGAGGAAATCCGAGGGTACTTTGAAATTCAGCACCGAAAAAGAAGCCGATGAGTTTTCAGACGCTCTGAGGTTGAAAATCACCGAGCAGTAGTGGCTAAATTTGATACAGCGGATAGCAAACGTCTACAGAGTTGGTTTAGACAATAACTGCTCGCCGTCAGCTCAATAAAGGTGGATGTAAGTGAAGAGCCGTCATTAGAAAACCTCTTCTGTTTCAACGAAGCTACAGAAGAGAGCAAGACTGGTTATAGATATCACAAAGCCTGGGAGATAGGCCAGTGGAATTAAGTTTTTCTTTGATGAGCTCAGTTTTTCTCTTCGTTTCATGCAGGAAAAGTTGAAGTGTGGAGGCAGCCCTTTGGACTCCAACAATCTACTTTTTTTCGGACACAGTTTTGTCACTCATCTTAGCTCAATTCTTTATGCAGTGGGATCAGGAATAAGATATGAGAAATAAATTTAACAAATAAAAAGTATGAAAATTCAAAATTTATCATAGTCAATTCAATTTTCGTCAGGATATCCAGTAAAAATTGGCTCACTGAAATATGGGAGTACAATTTCAACTATTTCCATTGTTATGTCCATCCCCCGAGTGAATAATTTCGCGCCAGTGCATCGATGGCCGGACGGTTAAAAAGACCACGTAACGAACCTGTTCCTCATGACTACAAAGGTGTTTTGTAGCCCCATTGTCATTTTCTTCGTTCATGGAACCTTTTTAAATTGGTAAGCATAACATAAAAGCCATATTGGCAGCGAGGGAAAGAGCGACAGAAACACCGGTACTCGCTGGAGCATTGTGCGTGCCTCAGATCCTGTGGAGATGGCGCACGAAGAAGAGCATCGGGCATGCGCATAAATTTAGGCGCATTTCCTTGTTCCTAAGTCAGAGGCTTGTGATGTCTACGAAAAGAAGAAGACGCCATCTTTGAAAGGGAAAAAGAACAGTAGATAGCAAAGCGACTAGAAAAATATTAAAATTGGTATCGAAGGCAAATTTGCGAAAAATGATGTTTTTCATATTTCTATTGTAGTATTGTATCCTGTGAACTTGTTTGAATGATAAAAGTAAAATTTCGATACTTATTAAACTAATTACACAAAATATTGTCTACGTACTTGAATCACTTATCACAAAAAGGTTTTAGCGAGCATTGATGATTTACACGTAAAATATTATGAGATGAAGATTTCAGTCGAGCCAGGGAGTCCAGCCATCCAAGGGCTTCCTGGAGCACTTCTCCTCTAAAGTTCAGGAGGTGCGAGTGGCCTTGGCAAGCCACAACAAAATCTTTTGTGTAGACAGGTTTCGAGTTGTCCTTCTAGTACGTTAACTTTCTTCTGAAATTGCTCTTCAAACTTGATTCTAATACATGCATCATCGATCTTTCTAATTGAGAAATAAAAATATACAAACGAACAAATAAATAAATCAATACATGTAATGAGCTATGCTTTAAAGAATTGGATAATTTAAACCAAACTGATGTTACTTCGACTAATGTAGCAGCCAGATTACAACTTCAGTGAACTTCTGCACTGAGTGAACTTCAGTGAGCTTCAGTGAACTTCAGTGAACTTTAGTGAACTTCTTGGGATTAATTTTTTATTTTCTGTCTACGTTAAATTTTCTGAAACTAGATTTCAACAAATGTAGATAGCTCAGGGCGAAATTAATGCCTTGTCCCGGTTAGTACTATGTATTGAAATACACAAATCCCCTTCCTAGGTCAGAGGGCGGAGAGGGGCTAAAGCAATGTGAACATTACGTCATCTCGTGGAGCGGAGGCACACCATCTCGAGGCAACGACACCGTGGGTAAGATCAGGTGGTTTCGTTTGAAAGAAGCTATCTCTTAACGTTGATCAGGATTTTATTATGCGGGGAAAGGCTTTAGGTTTTTGAGTTTCCGCACACCGAATGAATATGTTTTCTTACTCTTTCCTCAAATAGATTTTACGGAGTGAAGAAAATTCTGATCTCCAAAAAGGTTTTACAGTCTCACCGAAGAGGAGAGTTATGAGAAATGTGGATTAAGGATTGTAGGATAAGACAATCATTGTCTGGGCAATCCCCAATCTGCAACAGGTCTTCATCTAAAACAATTCGGATGAGGTAGAAAATGATTGGCTGTAGCCCGCGGTGTCTTGTGAACAATTTAACTCTAAAGAGTTTCCTTGTTTCAACCCGAGATAATAATTTAAACTAAAAAGCTTTTCAATGCAAGTTTTTTATTTTGAATCAATTCAAGCTTTGTCGGAATATTTGAAGTCCATTTAGTTGCTCAAGATGTACAACACATCATCGATCTCGTGGTGTCGATTTCTCACATAAAAGGCGTTATAACTTTGTCCTTAGGTGTTTTGTATAATTTTCTGTATCTAGAGACAAATGTTTCTTGATTATATTATCTATAAAAAGAGTACATGCTTCTTGAATAAATCAAATATACCAGAGCGCTTCAATAAGCCGCCTTTACAGTTAAAATCATTCTATCATATGAGATATAGGAATGGAGAGCGTGACACAAACATGCACATTCTGTACCAGAAGAGTCATACCTCAAGTACTATTTAACAGCGGTTCATTACTTTGCGCCCATACAGCACAGCGCACACCTGCACATTGTGTAGGAGAATTTGGATCCCTAGCCTTCTGAGGTAACTCTCAAATATTCTACATCACTAGTTTCTAGAAAATGTATGCATGCAGTATATACATTTCACTCCTTTTTAATCTTACAACAGGCTGCACATCTTGGGACTATGACCGCTCTTTGCTCCATGAGACGGTGGCGACGACTCACGACTGGGTGTGCTCCAAGGAAATGTATTCGACCCATGTGCTTTCAGTGTCCATCGCTGGTAGCTGCTTTGGCACCCTCATACTGCCTTTTTTGGCCGATAAATAGTAAGACTGATTAATATTTGGTGTCAAAGAGTGTTTTTTGCTATAATTTAATTCTATGACCTGATAGTTTCCGGAAACTTTTCAATATACATACATCATACCTAACATAACTGTTCAGTTGAATAATTAGTTTATTGGTATGCAATCATTTTTACGATTCTTTGTGCTCTAGATCAAAAATACTTTTTCAAGCGAATATTCGTAGGTGAGGCTTTAAAAAATGATAACGAAACGAATATTAGATTTAAAAAAAAATTCTAACAACAGACGCGATTGTCTTTTTCTGCCTCTTCTGACTCTGTTATCTAAAGTTCATCACAGAATTTCCTACATCTACTTCTTTTGCATGATTTTAGTGCCTATATCTCAACACACGGGCCCAAAATTACCTGAACATTAGTTTTTGCACATTCAAACTAGGAACTTATTTTGAGCCTTTAACTTATGAACCCTTCTGCTACAACTAGTTTACATATTGTAAATGTATCAGTGCCAGTGTTTTTCATTCATATGAAAAAGTTATCATCCAGGTCGAATCGCTGGATTTCGAGTGATTTTTCATCGTTCCTTCCTGCTTCATTAGCTTAAGAATCACTGATACTTACATTTTGCTCGGCTTTTCCTGCACTATTCTTCTGGATAAAATTTTCAAGAAACTGCTTCATCATCTATGAATTATATATGATATAAATGTTCTTGGTGAAGTATATTTTTACAGTTAACGATCTCACCACGTTTGACTCTTTAATTTATCGTTCTATTGACAGATGTATTAGAACCTTTTCATTGCGTAGCATAAAAGAAAGACATCTTAGCTCGATAAATGATTAACCGTCACAGCTTTCATTTCGCCATAAGCATTTTTTCATACCAATTAACAAACCGTCTCAACACGAAACGATTTAGGCGTCACAATATATTTCAATTTGACAATGCGTCAAAGCGCCAATAGTGCAGTATAAATTATGAAATTTACTAATTATACTCTTTTATAACGAACACACTATCGCAACAGTCAACTATATTTTAATAAATGCTTCTACTCATTTTATTTGATGCTTTACGGCTTTGAAAAATTAACATACGCCAAATGAAAGACTTCCATATTATTAAAGCTATAAACAACTCTATTCAATGCGTTAATTTCAAAAACTCAATATTGCCAAATATCAAAGTTTGATCCTAAAAGAAAATGCATTTCGACTGGTGTTCATCAATTATCTTTACTTTTCAAACAATTAATAACTCGTAAAGTGAACGTAAAGCAGCTGATATGATCATCATATGACACCAATACTCAATAAATAAAGTTTGTGTGAGTAGAAATTCGCTAGCAAATGAACAACTTCATTCCACTGTACATATAATTGGGAGGACATCTTCTTTTCATTTCAGCACAGGGAGACGAGTGATGTACATCGTGTCCGTTTGGTTTCACTTTGTCTTTGAGCTGGCAACAATTTTTACGACGAATTTCCACCTTCAACTCGTCTGGAGGTTTTTGAGCGGTTTCGGTTTCCAAACAAACTACCAGATGTGCTACATAATAAGTGAGTCTTCTTGCGGGTTCCCTTCTTGATTGCCTGTATAGCTCTTTCATGTACCATGTTGTGAGTGACGCGATACGCTCCCTTCTTGACAAGCCGAAGAGTTTCCTAAATTGCGAAGGAAGCAGTACACCTCCTATACTGTCTAACTTCTAGTCATACTACATAAATGGTAAGTGATGCACTTCCGAATTTTGTCCTGACCAACGCTCTGATGAATTCAATATTACGTTAATATTACGACGCGCTAAATATTACGCTCAATATTACGAGAAGAGCTCAGGTTTCCTCTTGTGTTGTCAAGCCAACAACCACACGTGCTGCTAGACGGCACCAGGTCCCTGCTGACCTCCAAGCCGCAAATTTTGAGCCAATACATGGATTCTGAAATTATGCTCATGGCCTTCCAGTTACATTTTCCATGAAAAGAAATTCATATTTACGATAAAAAGTGTTACTTTATAAAGTACCTTAAAATCATAGACTGAACACTACTCTCGGATCATTGCGTTTTTCTCAATTTTTTTTCATAATGCATTGCTATTTTACCACACGTATTTCATAGTGGGGACATTCATTTTAATCTAAGTTGACTCATCCGCTCAAATACCGTACACTTTAAAGATTCATCGATATCATCAACAGTTCAAGTTATAGCCAAGTTAATGTTTTAATTTTTTAAATTCGGTAATTTTTCTACCCCACCATACATAATAAAGTCTCTGAGTATACTTGCATCCAAGAAACCGATACCTGGAGAAAAAGACAAAGATGACAATAAAAAGACAATAAGAAAAAGATAATAAAATACTGCAGTACAGTTAGATAACTGGATTTCCAACTTGTTCAAAGTAATCAGAAGATAGAACTGGCACGACTGTCTGAGAGGACAATCTTGAGATAAAACTACATTAATTAATTAGGACATCGCACAGTTTGAGAGACCGCTTACACGTGCCTGGTCTGATAAGTACGAGCATCTACACTATCTGCTCCTGGAGGTCATGGTGCCGATGTATATCATTTGCGTTTTCGTCCACAAGAGTTAGAGAAGATGATGAATATTCGGTTGCTTGGTATGAGAAGTTAACAAGCTGAGGTCCGCACTTAGACATTTGCAGCGTTTTCAAACGTTGTGAGACACAAGTATCCTGTAAAAAACTAAAAAGATAGAAAAATGTTAGAAATGCTAATAATTAAAATTGTACCCCTTTGTGATAGTTCTCCGTCACATCATACGCGCAAGAAATTCAAGATTAACGAAAAGTTTGCGCGTGAAAAGTTTGTATTTTTCACCCTTCATACTTCATTCCGTGATCTTATTTTTATAGAATTTCACTCTATTGCGTACGGTGTTCTTCAGTGTTGAACTAAAGAACTATTTTTGTTTTGCTCTAGGTATAAGAGCTGCGACGGGAGATGCGGAGGAATGTTCAATGCACTCAGGCCTATTAGTGATTCATTCTTAGCCTCTTCTTCGTAATACGTGCAAATAACGATGAAATACCACTTAATTCACCTAACTTGGTTGCGTGGGTGTAATGTGTATCAAGCATTTTCGTAGTATTATAGCCCATTGAATTAAGAGCTTTTTAAGTTTCAGGAATGGAAATTGACATCATAAGTACGTATACTGAGACTGGATTAGCACCACAGCTTCTTCCTCTGAACTTCCCAAAAGTACCACGTTATTTGATTAGGTGTTTACATACTTGCAGGCTGCGTCCTACTTGGCATTAGCAAAATGAACGAGAACACAGTTAGGTTCAGCAACACGCAGTGAAATGAAATATTTTGATGTAATTGTAGTCATTTGTAGTTCCCCATGCTTACTAAATAGTAACTCGTCCTGCCAATTCTTATTGATTTCTTGAAATATAGAACTCCCAGGCTACATTTTTAGGGATGATTTGAAGAACTTCTTCCGAGATAAGTTTTATTTACTTATTTATTTATTTTTTATTTGCTTTTTTATTTATTTAGTTTTCATATTTTTATTGAAACTCGCAGGCGTAGAGCTGATGTCGCCTGGCAAACGGGCGCTCGCGGAGACCATTTCATTTGCGACCTGGACAGTGGGCATGTGCCTGACGTCATACCTCGCCTGGGTCCTGAGCAACTGGCGCTACCTCATTGCTGCGTCAGCGCTCCTCGATTTATATATGTTCGCCGTGTTCTGGTAAGCATGATACGCTCCAACCCTTCGCTGCCCCTCCTCCAGAATTCAGTGTCCTCAATAGAATTGCTTTATACTGTGTTTCGTTAAACGAAAAATTTGTGTACCTTCAGGAAATTTTATCCAAGCACATTTTCTTGTTTTACCCATAATGGGGCATTAATGTCTTCAACATAAAATATTGTCAAAAATTTCAAAAGACTCGGTCAAAGACAACTTTTTTGGAGGTAAAATATATACTCTTGCCGTCATCAGATCAATGGATTTCAAAACAGGATTAAAGTTGTCGCACACTGTATCATAAATACCGTAAAAGATAGAAAAAAAATCCGTGAGCAGAATTATTTAGCAGTAGAATTTTGGGTTCAGGGACGGGTGAGTTCAAACGAAATATTTTTAACGGTAAGCAAAATTTGCTGCGACACATGAACGTGCCTGTTAATGGATTTATTTTATTGGTTTACTGTATAAGAAGCTTCAACCATTTTTCGAGTAGAATAATTTTTAACTTGTATTACTATTCCATTATCGAAATCGAAACCGTGATTATTGGAGCTGGAATGTTACTACGCTAAGAAAAGACTAGATCCAGTTCTTACATTCCGCCTATGTACACCAAGCCTAGTTTTTAAAGTTCGAGCAGTTTCTCCAATACAACATGCATCGCAATCTACACAATTTAGCTAATAAACGATTTCGCTCATTTCTCAAGGTTGTCTTTAATCCTTTAGTTTACAAAAGTTTCCTTTTAGGGTCGTGGCTGCTCTGCTGACTAGAGTAATACAAAGAAGTAATACGCGCGTCGGATTTTGCAAAGAACTGCGAGGCGATTTTTTGCATACTGACCTTCATTTACACCTATAAAAGATTATGATAGGTCAGGAATTGTCTTCAGCAGACTGGGGAAGACATATGAATGGTTGTAACGGTATCCTTGCAGCAGCGCCTCCCACTGGCGTTCTCTGGAGTAGCGGTGAAGCTTCTTTTCATATTTCTGACACAGTGAACAAAGAAAATTTTCGCAATTGACCTGCTGAAAAACTTTGAAAACGCCATTCACGATCGTTTCACAGACTAAAAGTGAACATTTAGTGTGCTCTGCCGCCTATAGGCATCATTGGGCCTTACTTTTCTAGAGAGAATGGAGTCATACTTACTGTGAATTCTAATAGATTCTGCGGGGAATATACTGCGCTCGAAAATTGAAGAGCATGGGGAAGAACACGACCTAGAGGATTTTTGGTTCCGACAGGATGGAGCCACAACCCATACAGCATGTCGTCCGCTAGAGATTTTCCAGATGTTCCCAGGTCGTGCGGTCTCCTTACGCGGGGCAATTTTGTGCCCGCCCCGCTCTCCGGATTTAAGACCCTGTGACTTTTTCTCCCGGGGTACCTCAAAGCCAAGGTTTTCGAATATCGTCTTTGGTCTTTGGACCAACTAAAGGAAATCATTCAAGAAGAAATTGATGGAATTTCAACGGAAAAGCCAGCGAGGGTGATGAAAAACTTCCAAGAATGGCTCCAAATGTACATACATCACCCGTCAAGGCCACCATTTAAACGACTTAATTTCCAAAAGCTAATGTAAAAACTTCCTTACGTTATATTTACGAAATACCTTTTTGGTGATACTTCGTTTCATTCCATTAAATCTCCTTTTAAAATGTGGAAGTTATTCTCGCTCTACACTGTATGTAGCATTACTTATACAAGAACCTGGAATTCCTTTCTGAGCTCTTCGAGTGACACAGCGTTTTTTGAAAACTTTTTGAAGTACTCACTGCATATCCCTTGGACCAACTCTAATGTGTGGTACAATCGTGTGTTTTTCTGAAGTTTAAGAAATTATATCGGCAATGCATCACCTAGTCAAAATGTCTTCAGAATCCAAGTCTAGTTTGCATGACTAGTTTTTTCTTCGTCACAGGATGATGCCAGAGTCCCCTCGCTGGTTGCTGTCCAAGGAATGCACGAAGGAAGCGGCTGCCATCTTGGCAGATGTAAGTGCATGCCCGCAAGAAACACGAACAATAAGACCAATATCTATGTATCTGTTGGATGTAAAGAATGATTGAATATAATATTTCATTTCTAATAAAAAATATCAATTCATCCAAAAGCGATATTCGAGGTAAGAGAGTAATTAGCCTCCTACAATAAGGACCAAAATAAATTAGATCCTACTAATGTAGCCAAAAGGCGGCGTTTAGTAAAACGCTGCCGAGTTAAATCAGCTGCAGCCATTAACTAGCCTATTTCCTAATTCGAATAGCATTGGAAATAATGACAGAATTTTGTCGGTTAATTCCCAGGTGGTGAGGAAACGGAAGATAATGTACATTGAAGAGACTCATGGTGCCACGCACATTTGGTTCCCACGGTTGAATTCACAGAAAAAATAGTTCTTTTCGTAGGTTTAAATAGATGAGTTGTTGAATATGATTGTCGGCGTACACTGCACCAAATTCTTATAATTCAGCTGATGCCTTTGCATCATTTCCATTCTCTCTAGCGCTATAACACAAGGTGTTAGTCATACCCAACTAAGAGCCTATTTAAAAGATTTCTACTCCCACACGCGTTTAAAAATTTTGATCCGTATTGTTAGTGTTGGGCTATTTTGAATCCTGCAACGCTAGATAACAATAATTACCCAACAAAATTTCATACCCTGTTCAAACTTCATGTTAAAAACATGAACTTTTACAGACAGTTTCAAATTCAAAACTCAGTGGATGTCTCCAAATATTAACCTTCAATATCTATCCTGGGCGTCTCTTATTCTAACAAATAAGACAGGTGACGATCATTAATTTCACGACTGCATTGCAGGTGGCAGATGTCAACAAAGTGCCAGACACGACTCTCGAAGACCTTCAGGGGCAGCTTCTGACAATCGTGGAGCCGCAACCAGAGAATTTGTCACCGGCTAATCTCAAAAAGTATTCGAAATTTTGCAGGACTATCATCCTCATGTTCTTCCTCTCGTGAGTATCTAATTAATGAAATAAGAACACACCTAGATATTATCACTTTGATCTGTAAGGAATATTAATAATAATATGTTATGACATGACATATAGCATTAGAACACTCGAGCGTTTGCTGTATACCTGGGTTTACTCGTATATTTATAAGCTCCCCAGATAAAATTATTCACCTGCTGGAAATAATGGTTAATACCATTATACAAACACCATATCGTCAATATGGTGTAGGACTTCCACGAGCACAAATAATGAGGGTAATTCTGTGCGGCATTGAGTCTACAAATGTCCTAATGTACACCTGGTCGATTTTAAACC
>VOMN01030169.1:0-11646 GCA_014899125.1 Orchestia grillus
CTTACCGGTTTAAACGTTTTTATCATATATCTCAATAACCAAACTTTTTTTCACAAAGCTGCATCAAGGCAAAAGTGTTTAGTTGCAATTTTTTGGTGAGTGAGAAATTGTATACCTCTTTTTCCCCACACCTTGTACTCAGCAACTTACTCGCGACAATAAAAAATAACTTTTTTCTCACAGCCTCAACTACCATGCATCTTCTTATACATAAGCTGTTGATTACCTAGCGCTCATTCAATTTGCCTCATATTTANATATAAGCTGTTGATTACCTAGCGCTCATTCAATTTGCCTGATATTTATTAAAAAAGAACCTCGCCTAAGCCGAGATTCAACCCAGGTCCTCTCGGTTACGAGACTATCACACTACCAGTACGCCATGGAGCCTACAATGGAAAACTTTATTTTCTAAAGACACAATCTATAAATAGTTTCCAAAGAAAAAATGAAATTAGCGTTTACAAATTTGAATCTTGTTAATCACCCATATTAGGATTTTGCAGCTTTGAGCATCCAAAACTTGCAAGNGTTGCGAGGCCATCACGCTACCAGTACGCCATGGAGCCCACCATGGAAAACTTTTTTTTCTAAGGAGACAATCTATAAATGATTTTCAAAGAAAAAATGAAATTCGTGTTTGCAAATTTGAATCGTGTTAGTCACCCAAATTAGGATTTTGCAGCTTTGAACATCCAAAACTTGCAAGAAGCTCTAACAAATTTCGAATTCAAGCCCTTTCAAATTGGTTGAGTCCTTGATGGAACTTTCTTCAACAATATAGATAATGAGGCTAAAATACTTCAATGGTTTATTCTTATTTCTACCTTAATGACGTGATGAACAGGAATAGGGCTTCGTAAAGATAGAATGTAATGCAAAATTCAATGAATTGACTTCGGATGTTTTTTGAGTGTTCCTGTGTCTCGAGTCTTGGATAAGATTGACGACAAAGTTTCCCCATATGTGAGTACGCGACTTTAGTTTACTGCATTTTCAAAGCAAGAACAGTGGCAATTTTCTAAGTCTTCGTCCAAGAGATTCACAACAATCCAGAGGCTGACTAGAATAATTCTGAATGAAAAATACCGCATTATCCGAAAAGTTAGCAACGGGAACGGGAGCGTGGTCGTCTGAAAATGCGCTAAGTTCTTTACGGAACTGCCGAGGGACCAATTGCTTTTAAAATTTGGAGAGACATTCGTTTACTTTACTGAACAGATGCATAATTTAAGTATAGTATCCAAACCGGCATCTTCATAATTTTTGTCTGCTTTTTAGGGACAAAGTTAGCTTTACAAGAGGGACATTCTTTTTCGTCTTCAATATCAAGATATTCAAACTTTGAGAGATTTTATCATAACTCCTGAAGGGTTATTTTCATTATCTGAACCTTTCAAATATAGAACAATCTTATGAAACTCAACACTGAAGGCTACAAAAGTATAGATTTTAGAAATAATGTGATACTGAATGTTGACTCTTTTATGAAGGATGGATTCCGACAACAGCACTCTCAGTCTCGCTGCAGCACAAATTCATGGGACCACTCGAGTATCCCAAATTATTTCATTTCACGCAGTAATTTCAAATCCTGGTATGAATGACAACTCTGCGACTGATTTCAATCAACCTTCTTGAATTCGTATTTGTTCAGCATGAAAATATGAATCTTTGGGTAAGTGCGTTGAAGCAAGAGAAGAAAACATCTTTTCATTACGAGTTGTTTCTTTTTCAGCTTGATGAAACTCTACGACTGATTTCAATCAACCTTCTTGAATTCGTATTTGTTCAGCATGAAATTATGAATCTTTCGGTAAGTGCGTTGAAGCAAGAGAAGATAACATCTTTTCATGACGAGTTGTTTCTTTTTCAGCTTGATGATATTAAAAGTCTTTAGATGATATTCAATCCAATTAGGTGCAACAAAGGTGAATGAAGTAAAAAAATTAAACGTTCATATGTACGAGTACATTATGAACTATAGTATGCATCGCACGCTTTTGTAACAAATGTTGAACTAGATTAAATAGGGAAATGTACCTCCGATAATATTCTTCTGGCACATGTACTCACCGAAATTATTTCCATGAACCATTTCCTCGAAGCGTACGATAATCTATAAAAAATAATCGACAGAAAATAGCATTAATTTAATTCCTTTATTACAAAATGAACTTACTGAGCGCAAATTTTTAATTCTAGTGTTTTGTTGGTTGGGAGCAAATAGGAAACAGAGACTGTGACTGCAAAACGCTGCCAGACGTAGTCTTTTACCACGAAGTACTCGATGGTGTCACCAAGAGATCCGGAACCTCTCACAACGATTCTGTACGTGCCCTGAAAATGAATTTTCTTTAATTAAGAGATACCACAAAACCAATGTCCAATTAATTATTCTAACAAATTCACCAATTTAGACAAAAAGAAATAAAAACTATTTATTTATGAAATATTCGTGTTATAAGGTATCTTCTATCAGGTATTCATTTTTGAAAATTTATTAAACGATGCGTAGAACACAGATATGTACATTCAAGAATGATTCTTTTCCAGTGTATGTCTTTTCAATGTGCATCAAATAAATTTTTACAAATCCTTCCAGTCAGCAAAATCCATTCCGCTTCAGAAAATATCGGCAGTTTCACAATTGTTCGAAGATTGGACTAAGACCTACGGGACATTGTTCATTTCATTGATACCCTACTAACACTGAAAACTCTTGAATGGTCAAGCTGCGGAACGTTGAGAAAGGTACACAAATGTCTGGTCTCCAATTCAGGTTGTTATATGAAGCTCAAACATGTCATACAAGCCAGCGGCAAAAAATCAGTATTCCGTTATTCTTATTTGAATCCCGTCTATGACATTTATAGCGTTCAATAACTAGTTTCATAACAACAATTAGCTCAATATTACACAAAGGAGACCAAGTTTAGAGTAGCTTTCACGAGTGACCCAAAGTCCGAGTTCAGTTCAAATCGCCATAAATTACAGACCTCCTCGGCCTCCTCGATGAGCTGGAACTCGCGATGGATGAGCCCGGACGGGTTGGGCACGTCCAGCCACTGCTGGATGCGAGCCCCGGAAGGCGACTCCACGAAAATTTCTGGGTACTGCAACAAGTTCCAGAAAAGGATAAGGAGGAAGTTAAGAACTAATTTTAGTCTGTTAAGGACTCAAAATAATACAATAACGTAAAACAAAAACTTACTTCACTGATATGAATTTTGCGCCTTGATCTTGTATTCATAGAACAATAATTTACAAAACCATGACCCTGAACTTACGTCACTCTTTTCTACACAATTAGAAGTACCTTGCAAAATAAGCATCCAAAATTTCAAATCTAAAAGAAGAGATCGACTTTCTTAGAGAAGTTTATTTTCAAAATTTGACTGAAGTGATAATTAGTTCGTCTTTTGTATTTAATTCTATTGACGACCACCTGATGAGGTAATAATAGAATCGACCATCTTACCGCCGCTTCTAACGACAGAAAAAGTTGTCTTTCCATGTTTCAATAAAAAATAAAACCAGCAAAGAGATTGATCAATGGGATTATTTTTGAAAATTAACTTTGTATAAAATTTTAAAGAGGAGTCTATGAATAGAGCTGGCTTTCATGCCGCCTCAGTCTCAGGTGCAAGTGTACAAGTGTGTAGGTGAATCATGGGTGTCTACTGTCATGTGAACGTAACTATACATCAATCAGTGTGAAGGATACAAATATTTGGAAACATCGGTATAGTACATCGTAAAATAAAATAATATCAAAATATTTCTTTCAATATTGGAATGATACTGAAAAATCCCTTTCTTGATAGTCCAACACCATGTAATAATCATAGTACGAAAATGAAAAAGTTCAACCTCGTAAGAAATACCAGAATGTTCATTCTTGTTAGCGTGAATAATGCGAAATCATGTTAATATCTGTTATGATGTACAACTGTTGCGGACGGCTATGGCGGGCTGGTGGAGTACACCGACACAATACTGGATTATGTGAGACCGGTCCTACTGGTTATACCGTCACCACTCTTCTGGGTGAGTCTCGATATTTTCACAACGTCCTGCGTTCCTCTTCACGGAATGACACGAAGAGATCTCTAACTATTGTCAGAATGAAATAGCAAGCTTATTTCGCTTAAGTGCTTCCAAACCTCTATTTTAAATGAAATCAGCTTTACATACAAAAATGTTTAGAAGAAAAGGCGTTTATTCACTAGCCTTGATCAACCAGTCCTTCTTTCAACAATTTTAGCATGTGTGTAGGTCGACTTGTTTGATTTTGAATAAGAATCTTTATTTCCCATGATTCGTACGTTCCTCAGAGTCATAGAAATTACACATAAATGCTATTTCGTAGGTTTCACATTCATTGTGATGTAACCAAATGGGGACACGAAGAGGCCTGCACTCAGATTACATTCGACAAAAAAGGTAACTATCACCATCGATACCTGAAAGACATTCGATTGCAATTGAGGAAGACGTTTTGGAACATCAGCAAACCTGTTTGCTTTCATACGTGACTTGCTCTATCAGGAGACAATACCTAAGCCTTTGTACAAAAAAGAGTTATGAAAAACAGAACGATTGGAGGTAATCCATTAGAATTGCCGTGTCGACAATCTAAAACCCTTTAAACATTTTTATCAATAAAAAAATAACCTATATTAATTCCAACACGTTTTACTGTTGGGTTTTCAATGTCGTACAACTACTGGCGTGGTGGAGGACGTGAGGAATGTGTGGTTTAAGCTTCCTTTTTCAAGGGAAGTACTCCCAGGTTACGTGAAATGCCTCACCTGAGCCGGGATTCGAACCCCGAATGTCCCGGATGCGAGGCTATCACGCTAACCAGTACGCTATGGAGCCCTCAAAATGCAGGGTCAATATGAGTTGAGAAGGTAACGCTATTTTTGTTCAATGAACAATGGTGTCTAAATATTCCTCGTTTGAGTGATGCTTCGCTCAAATAACCAGAATATTTCGAGTCCCTGAATATTTTTTCTCGTAACGATCAGTCTGGGTTGTTCCATGTCAGATTCATCGATTTAGTTTGTGAGCTTTACATTTTTCTATTCATACACTGCAATAAAGAGAAATCCTTGAACAATACGAGCTCACTCAAACTAGCTGATAAAAATTGAAAGATCTATTGTCCAATACCACGCATCGAATATTTATATCCATATGTGTGCAGCATCCGGAGCATATTTTTCCTACATATGCTTGTCAGTGACAACAATTTCAGAAAGCCCGTCATCGACTCTAGCTCCGGTAATTTTAACACATGTTCACACAAACAATTACAAAGAATTTTGTCCCATAAAATTATACGTTAATTTTCGGAAGTGAACGACTGAGCGATTCTGTTCTTCGTCGTGCAAGGAAATTTACAGCAAATAAATAGACATATTAGAAACCCGTTTTACGCCGGTTAGAGCACTCTGAATGCCACTGTTATGTTCAACAATATTTTCTTTCATTCATATAATCGATACTTCTAAAATAATTTACAATATACTGTAAATCTTGTCCATTTCGATTGATACGCCTATCCAAACAGGCCTTCGGAACACATTTAATTGCCCATTTACGGACAACATTCTCGCCCAATTCTTCCCGATAATTACTGCGCTCTTAACTAACGAGTACGTTGTTGCTAGAAAAAATCTATTCTTTTCATTGATCGACAGGCCACGCGTGATTTTCAAGGAAAACAAGTTTACTAGACTCCCTGCCGTAACAAGTTNAAAATCTATTCTTTTCATTGATCAACAGGCCACGCGCGATTTTCAAGGGAAACAAGTTTACTTGACTCCCTGCCGTAACAAGTTAATTTGATATTATAGTTTTTTGAACACTGTGAGAATTATTTTTCTCTATTAAAATCCTGCAAATTAATTTTTCCTTATGTTCATCTTTTAGTCAAGATGATTATGAGTGAAAGTGAGCTTAGTAATTAGAGGATCCAGTGCCTTTTTCTTTGATCTCAATTTGGTATTTGTATTCGAATTTGATTTACTCTTATGCAGTTCTACCTGATTGTTTCAATTCTAAATTTATCTACACGCTGTCTTTGTATCGGCTTGAAGTCCTTCATTGCGCCTCTATTGCTTAGAATCATTCGTTGTGCGTTTAAATAATGGGACATAAATCGCTGCCTTAAAACATAATTAATTTGCTATTCGAACTTACATAGAGAACGACTTTCAATATTTTAAAGGTGTTAGAAATAAAGTCCTTCTGCAGTTTGGAGGCAAAATTATAAAATATATTTAAAAGCATTAGTTCCAAAACTTTTTATTATTTGTTATTTTTGAAAAGTTAACAACGCAAACATTAATTTGCTATTCGAACTTACGTAGAGAACGACTTTCAATATTTTGAATGTGTTAGAAATAAAGTCCTTCTTTTGCAGTTTGTAGGCAAAATTATAAAATAGATTTAAAAGCATTAGGTCCAAAACTTTTTATTTTTTGTTATTTTTGAAAAGTTAACAACGCAAACAACAATCAATCACATGTAAATTAGCTTACTTAGGTTCTCCCAGAAGTTTCAGAAGTTTACCAAATCTTAACTGAAAAATATATTTTCAAGATTTTTAAATACTAATCATCCAGAAATATTTGGCGACCAAAACATTTCATAAACGATTTTGGCCAGATTTTAAATTTCACGATAAAATTCACGTAGACGTAGTGAAATACCGTTAAAAACTGAAAATATCGTTGCTGAACATGATATTGGGGTGGGGCAAATGTCAGAAATTTATACGCCAAGGACTCCAGTAAAACTCACAGGTTCCGTAGAGACGTTCATGTACACGCTTCTGAGTGTCAGCGCGCGGAACTGAACGAGCTGACCTGCCTGAGTGGGCAATGAAAAAATTCAAATTTAATTAGAAAAACGTTTCGGGTATAGCTGGGCAAGACATTGAAACTGAATATTTTAACTGACCTACCCAATCTGAAGAAGTAATCGTACCTCAGGCCGTGGTGTTCTGTTTAAAATTTGATCTAAATAGTAAAATCCACCCAGTAGAGTCTCAACTTAGTTTCATTTAGACTTATGATCTAAGTCTTCAATATGTTTACGCATTGGTTAAGGTAGCAAATTCTTTTACGGCTCGCGGGTAGAAATGAATAAACATAATTTTACCACTGCAAAGTTTAGAACAATTATTTTAGTTATTTTATGAACAAATTAGTACAATACAGTATATGTCAAAAAACGCATGTTTAGTATTAGTTACACATTGCATAGGCCGTACGTATAAAATTGACTTAATTAGTAATTAAAAATGGACTCAAGTTTAGGAAAGAGTAATAACGAAACACTGCTTCACAGAAAGGAAAATAAAAATGTACAAGTTTTTTTAAAGTTAGTAATTACTGGTTGAGCAAGTCGATTGCATCCTTCGATCAAATAGTGAAGTCAGGTATTACGGAAAAGTATAAACTTTTCAGCTAATTCATGAAATGACTTATTCACTCAGTCGTTTTACCAAATGACTAAAATTTCCCGGCATTTCATAAAATAAAAAATTCATTCAATCGTTTCGATAGCTTAAGTTAGTTTAGGCAAGTAGCGTAGCGTGAACCTCATAATTTTAGCTATTTTGAAACGACTGAAATTTTTCCCNAGCATTTCATAAAATAAAAAATTCATTCAATCGTTTCGATAGCTTACGTTAGTTTAGGCTAGTAGCGTAGCGTGAACCTAAAAAATTTAGCTATTTTGAAACGACTGAAATTTTCTCCCTGCTCTACTCATCTACAGTAAAATGACCAAAATCCAAAACAAAAAATGCATTTAATTTTTTACATTAACTCTTTATATGTTATGCGAACGTCTCTCACCTTAAATAATTTCTTGTCAGTCTGTAAGAAAATTTTTTCGATAGGGTTAATGACGATAACTTGCATGGTCTCGTTAATGGGGACGCCACCGATGGAGCCCGTCACTGTCGCCGTGATGGAAGGAGCGTAGTAACCGCTGCCCAGATCCGCCGGTACGTCGAAGTCCTCACAAGACAACAGAGGGGCTGGTGCCGAGTAGAGAACGAGCAAATAAAGCAAAATTTGGTAGAGTATCAACAAAGGCAAATAGTAATATAAGAAAAATGAATACTCCTGTATTTGCATCCGACCTGTAACATAGTAAATCTTAGAAAAGGTTTCATGGGGAAAAAAGGAATATCTACTTGCAATGCCGCGTTATTATAAATGAAATCAGAAAGTGAACGAGCTCACGGCGTTAAATTGATGAAATTTGCCCCAACTGCCTATGCAAGTGCATGAAGATTTCCCCGTACAGCGTGACACCATAAACACATACGAGTATATTTGAGCCCTCAGACAGTACGGGGGTACAAGTGGCCGCAATTTACAATGGACTGTCCATCGCAGAATTTTTCAAAATAAGGCGTGCCAATTTTTGTGGTGACCTCAAATTCAATACAGTTAAGCTCTTGAATCTAATTTTAATGACCCTGTAGTTTTTCTATTCTCTGTTTTTAATGTTTGACGAAGCTATTGATAAGCTTTTCATCAAACCGTAGCGCACATCCGAAACGGATTTCAATCCCCAGTGCCAAAAACCAAGCCAAATTCATAAATCGAAATTATGAAGAGAACAGGACACTTGCGCGTAGGTAGCCAAACGTTTAATGCATTTCAATTTCCTATAGTTCTGTGTACCGAATAAATCAAGGTAGCTGTTCAACCCCACAGCGTAAATTGCAGTGCCGTTCATCTAAGCAGAAGAGACGCGTACTCTAACTTTGACTCCTCTGCAGTTCTGGTCACGCTGGCGAAACTGACGTAAATGACGCTCCCTCAACCATTCGGTATGACAGTGGGTTATTTATATTTTCATTTAATTTTTCGAATTCATGTTTGCATATCGAGAAAGAGGTTCTGAAATGACCTCCACGAGTTCCTAAGTAGTTTTAACCCAAATGAGCATTTGATTGTGTTAAGTTACTGATAACTTCTGTGGGATAGAAGGGTAGGTATGCTCTGCCTGACGAAGAATAGTGTCAGTCTGGTAAAGGTGTGGAGAGTAAATGAATTGGGCGAGGCGAATACGTGGCTTAAAAAGACAAATAAAGCAAAGTATTCTTCGGCAAGAATGGCAATGGAGATAAGTATGATTGTTGGTTCTCGAAAAATACTAGTTTCTCAAATGTAGAAGAAAAGTTGCGAGAAAGAATTTTAATTGATAGGTTGAGAAGGGGTACTGAAGGTGCGATGAAGGTTTTAGAAGAGGTAGAGGTTGTGTAGGTCAGATCTTTGCACTCCAACCGAAGTGGGACAGTGTGCACATGAAGAAGTACTTAGGTAAGAACTTTTATGTACTTTTTAATTTAGAGAAAGAGTATGACAGAGAGAATAGAAAAGCGTTGTGAAATGTATTGAGTGTGTATGGTATTGGGGAGAAGCTATAAATGCAGTTAAGAATTTTTAAATGAACAGTAAGACTCGTGTTCGAGTGGGTAGAGAAGTAACTGAGTGGTTTGACGTACGTGTGGACCTGAGGCAGTAGCTTGTAATGTTGCCGTGGTTGTTTTACATGACTATGGATGGGGTATCAAGGGAAGTACAAGTGAGGACACTAGGAGTGAGGAGAAGAATGTATGATGTGGGTTAGTTGTTTTTTGCGGAAAATTAGTATGAAAGTTAAAAGGAGTCTATACGAAGGTGTTAAAAATCCAACAGTATTGTATGGTGCTGAATCACGGGGACTATGATTGAAAAATGGGAGATGGTTAGACGTGTTAAAGATGAAATGATGTAAACTCATGCTTGATTGGGGTTACACGAATAGGTAAATTGAGGAATGAAGAGGGAAGAGAAGAATAAGGGATCTTAAAGAGGTGTTTCGTAGAACTGATGAAACTGATTATTTTGGTCTTAGTTAATAAAGACTGTTATTGAATGCGCAAGTATTTTATCTAGAGGTAGACTTGGGAGCTGTGCCTGAGTCAACAGTATTCGAATGCGAGTCTAACATTGATGGTTCTATTAAGCGTCACGAGTTCCTTTCTCACAGACGTGCAGTAAAATCGTACCTGCACTCGAATTGGTCAGCATGTATCTCACAGGTCGGTCGTAGGTCTATTTACATCGTAAGAGCTTGAATATTCTAGAATAGCTTTCATTATTCATTATAAATTTGCATTCAAATATTAATTACTCAAAAAAATTATGGGAAATTTTGGCTCGACTCAATTCTGTTCAAAGACAAAATAGAAGAGAATCGCGCTCTACATAGGCTGATGATACAATGACAAGAGAATAGTTTAACATACAGTATGGCTTTCGGCTAAAGAAATTTGTATTGAAGTTCCCCACAGGTAATTTACACAAAGTTTAGTAGATTGGTAGGTCCTATATTNTGCTCATAACTACTAATTTCTTGACCAATTATGCTGGGAAATCAGTGACACCTCTTGCAACTCAGAGTGGTTGAAAATTTTTGAAAGCACTTGAAAATTTTAATAGGTATAAGAGAAAACCTATTGCTAAAGGAATCTGGTACTTTTACCTCATGACTTTTTACGCTCAAAAATTAACTGACTTTACTCTTCAAATAATTTATATAACGTCAGGTAAAATCTTCATTGTTTTTAATCTATCAAGTTAAAATTTCCCACCATATTCTTACCTGTTGTGTTACCATCGAGTCTTCTACCGAGCAATGCAGTGAGTGTTCTACCGAGTCCTGCGAGTATTCCACCGGGTCCTTCGGGAAATCCAAGAAATCCTCCATCTCCATCACCTGCTGCTCCCCCATTCCCAGCCACCTCCACTGTAACTCGATCGTTGGGCTCGGGCGGGGAGTCCAGGGCCAAACAAACCTGCGAGCGAGACCCGGCCACCCACTTGCGGGGTAGCGTGACGACGTAGCCTCTGCAAAGACAAAACAAAGCAACTAATTACACAAGCTCGGTACCTTTGCTTGAGCATGTTTTTCAGACTACGTTACATAGCTAGCTTATTTTCTTCAATAGTGGTGCATTGAGAATCAGTTGTAAGGCGAATAATACTAGTTTCGTAAGACTATAGTCGCTATAGTTCTATTAACTTTCGCTATAGTTCTATTAACTGTTTACCACTTCGTTCTACTTGGTCCCCCATGAGCAATCGTTTACCTTGATTCCTTATTGAGCCTTCTTTCCCTCACCGCAAATGAGCAAAAGATATCATCCCGAAATGACGGCAGTCATCGCTTTATAGTGCTTCTCTCACACTAAATTCCCATGCGCATAATCTGATTGACATTGAGTACTGAACTACCATTGAAAAACAATGTAACTTATCGAATAAATTTTTGACAAAACCAAAAAGTAAAATTCTATTCTATTCATAAAAAATAAATTCCTAAAAACTGAATTTCTCCATTACTTTACATGTGCTTTGTCTTTCGACACACGGTATACTTATATGCGTATTCACGAAGAAGCCTGTTCATCTGCATTGCAATCCAGTATACAATCATCAAATGAAGCAAATATTCAGATTATCGTTTACAAGTGCGCTGTAATATTTGTTTATATTGATTACTCTATCCAAGTTTTGAAAGCATCTATCTATCTATCTATCTATCTATCTATCTATCTATCTATCT